>CM038144.1:419105855-419290315 GCA_021437245.1 Aegilops speltoides
CCGTCGCCTAGGCCTGATTAGGGACCCCCTACCGAGATCCGCGGTTTGACACCGACATTGGTGCTTTCATTGAGAGTTTCTGTGTATGCGTCACCGATAGGCTCGATGGCATCTTCAACCAACATTAGGCGCTGAAAGTGCAACTAATCCCGGTGGTTTTGGTAATTAATAACAACATATATATCATTGAACTAATAACTTCTTGAGAATCATTTGAGAAGTTCGATGATATGGGTATGGCAATATTGAAGAAGTGGACCCTCAAAATGCTAAGGAAAGCATTGGCAAAAGCTCAAGACTCCATTTTTGGTTTAGTGATCCAAGATCACATTGAGTCTATAGGAAAGCCAATACTATTAAAGGGGATGAGGTTATGATAATGATCTGGTTGCTCAAAGTGCTTAGTGATCTATCTCCCAAACTATCGACAATCTTTCATTCCAACATATACTCATAAGTAATCTCGGTCCCACCGATTCCATAAACTTCAGTCACCGAGATGAACCACCTCGACCATATAGCCAAACCCTAGAAATTTGGATTTTCCGATTCCAAACTCGGTCTCACGAAACTAGTGTTGCCAAGCTTACATAACATACGTCATCATATCGGTGTCACCGAGATGATAAAATCGATCCCACCGAGATTGGCAAACCCTAGTCTTTGGAAGAATCGGACTAACAAGAGATTGTATTTTCGGTCCCACGAAAATCCCAACGTTCTAAGATTTGAACTTTCGGTCTCACCGAGTTGTCAACTTGGTCGACCGAGATTGGTCAAATGTGTGTAGCAGTTGGATTTTGTGTGGAGGCTATAAATACCCTCCACCTCCTCTTCATTAGTGGAGAGAGCCATCGAAAGAACTACCACTCCTACCTTACATTTACGAGAAGAAAACTACCTACCCTTGTGTTGAGATCAAGTTGCTCCACTCCACCATATGAAACTTGATTTCTAGCCTTCCCAAGTTGCTTTCCACTCAATCCTTTCTTCCACCACAGCCAAATCGGTGAGGAGAGTTGAGTGTTGGGGAGATTATCATTTGAAGCACAAGAGCAAGGAGTTCATCATCACCAACACCATCTATTACCTTTTGGAGGTGGTGCCTCCTAGATTAGTTAGGTGTCGCTTGGGAGCCTCCGTCAAGATGTGGAGTTGAACCAAGAAGTTTGTAAGGGCAAGGAGATCGCCTACTTCGTGAAGATCTACCCCGAGTAAGGCTAGTCCTCCGTGGGCGTATGCCATGATGGCATAGACAAGGTTGCTTCTTCGTGGACCCTTAGTGGGTGGAGCCCTCCGTGGACTCTCGCAGCCGTTACCCTCAGTGGGTTGAAGTCTCCATCAGCGTGGATTGGCGATAGCACCACCTATCGGAACCACGAGAAAAATCTCCGTGTCTCCAAATTGCGTTTGCTCTTCTCCACCTCTTCTTTACTACATGTGCAATTTACTTTCCGCTGCCATTACTCTAGAATTGCATGTGTAGGGTGATACTTGACTTGATCATCATTGTGAACTTGCTAAAACTTGTCCTAATCAAAAGGCTAAACTTTTAAATTGTCAAGTAGTCTAATCACCCCCTCTAGACATACTTTCGATCCTACAAGTGGTATCGAGCTTTGGTCTCCATTGTATTGGTTTCCATTGCATTGGACTCCATAAGCTTGGTTTCACAACCTAGGAGAGTATGGCGTCTAGTGAGGTAATTTTAAGTAGAGGTCCTTACTTTGATGGTTCAAATTTTGCTAGTTGGAAGCATAAAATGAAAATGCATATTCTTGGACATAACCACCGCATGGGGCATTATTTGTGTTGGCTTGCAAGGTGAGTTCTTGAGGAAGGAAAAGTTCGGATCGTGAAGCTCTGACGGATGAATTGCGGATGTTGCAAAACAATGCTCAAGCTTGTGACATTCTCTTCAATGCTTTGTGTCGAGGAGTTCAACAAAATCAGCCGTCTTGAGAATGCAAAGAGATTTGGGATACTTTGGTGAAATGCGAAGGTACCGAGTCCGTGAAGGAATCAAAGCTAGATGTTCTTCAAGGTCGACTTGACAAGTTCAAGATGAAGGAAGGTGAAGAATTCGCTGAAATGTACTCTAGGCTTGCTCTCATCACAAATGAGATTGCCGGCTTAGGAAGCGAAGAAATGACCGACCGATTCATCATCAAGAAGATTCTCGAGCTTTGGATGGAAAGTATGACACCGTGTGCACTTTGATCCAAATGATGCCAAACTACAAGAATCTCAAGCCTACGAAGTCATTGGAAGAATTGTTGCTCATGAGATGACACTTAAAGATAAGGAAGAGCTTCACAACAAGTCAAGTGGTGCTTACAAAGCTACAGTTGAAGCTCCCACAACCTCAAGTGACAAGCTAGTTTCCAATGAAGAGATAAGCCTAATGGTGAAGAACTTCAACAAATTCTACAAGAGTAGAAGCAAGGAAAGAAGCTCAAAGTCTAGATCATATGATGAAAAGAGATCTTCTAGTCGTGATCGAAGCTGCTACAATTGTGGAAGACCGGACACTACTCAAATGAGTGTTCGACTCCCCACAAGAGAAGAAGAATCTCCAAGAAGAAGAAGCTCAAGAGAAGAGTCACCTCGGAAAGAGAGAAGGAGTAGAGATGATCGTTATGAGCGAAGATCCTCTCGGAGAAGCAAGGATTAGGAAAGGAAAGACAAGTCATCAAGGAGCTACACAAGAAGAAAACATCAAGCTCATGTAGGTGAATGGGTCTCGGCTCCGACTCAGACAATCACTCGAAAGAAGCTATCACTCCAACTCGAATCTGATCAAGATGAAGGTGTTGCGGTCTTGCTCTCGTATCCTCCAACTCCAACTCCTATGACTTATTTGATTCACCAAATGAGGGAATTGGAAGATGCTTCATGGCTAAAGGCCCCAAGGTATCACACCACTGAATTCATTGACTTTGATAGTGATGAGGATGACTTGCTTGGTGAAGATGAGCTTTTACATGACAAATCTAGTGAGCCTAGTAATGATGAACATGCTAGTAGTCTTTATAGTCGAGAAGAGTCGAATGACAATGCTATGAAGGAGATTGAGCGTCTAACTAAAGAACTAAACACTCTTAAGTTAGCTCATGAAACAACTCAAGAAGATCATAGAGAGCTCCTAAGATCTCATGAGAAGCTACGCTTGAGAAGCTCAATCTAGAGCAAGAACATGAGTTTCTAAAGCTATCAATGGCGATCTTGAAAGAAGAGTTCTTCATATCTTGCCAAGCGACTTCTCTTGTCTAATTTCTTGCCACCTATTAAAACTAAGCATGACAAGCATAAGAAAAATTCTTCATCTAGTAGTAACAATAACCATGCTAAATCAATATTGTTGCTTCTAGTAGTTCTCTTGATTCCACTAACAATGTTTCAAGCCAAGTTACACTTGAGCAAGAAAATAGTTTATTGAAAGGGATTATAGAAAGGTGTCTACAAGAGCCTTGCGGAAGCAAGAACTTTGAGAAATTGTTACTTAAGCAAGGAAGGCAGGAAGAATCAAGGAATTGGTTTTGAGCGAAAGTTCAGCGCCGAGGGTGTTGAATGGGAAGAAGGTCAATATCCTCCAAAGTTTGTTTCTCAAAAGGAGAAGTATGATCCTACTTCTTCCAATGTGGAACAAGCTCAAGATGACCTTCCACCACAAGACCACAAGCTAAAAGGCAAGGACAAGCTTCAAGAGGAGATTGATGCATTTATTGAAGCACCCAAGGCCATGGTCAAGTGGGTTCCCAAGGAAACTTCAAGTTCTACTTCGTCAAGCTCAACTACTACCCCAAGGATTCCCATCAAGATGATGTGGATCGAAGAAGAAGAACTAGAGAGTTCTTGAGGTGACTCCGCCAACATACTTCACTCACATTCATTTTGGCAAGAACTTGTGCAATCAACTTCCACATCTTGCACTAGTTCATGGAGTCACAAACCCTCTTGTTGGTAAGTCAAGGGACAAGGTAATCATTGCTTTCATGGACATCATCTATTGTGTACTTCAATCTATGTCCATGGATATCCTTGTTTGTTCCTTGTGGGACTAACCCATGTAGGTATTGAAAGTGCCGAATCAAAGGATTGCTCCCAACTCTTGATGATCTTCATCAACATTGAGCATCCACATCTTCAACATCTACATGAAGTCTTCTCGACAACCCAAGGTTAGTTTGACCCTTTAAAGGGGTTCTCACATCAAGGGGAGCTTTGCTCTAAAGAATTGAGCTAAAGCATCTTCAAATGATGTGAACACATTAATGCTTTATGTAAAAGTGGTAACCCCACTTGTGCTTAAGCGATGAGTATGACCTATGATCAAATGTTCTCATTTGACTCCTAAATCAATATACTCATATATAGATGACCTAGTCATCGACAAATTGTGTGATAGTAGCTAGTGTTTTGTTTGTGCATGTTTGACACATATTTCATTTGCTATCTTATTGTGTGAGCATGTTGGATGCATGATTTTATCCATTCGAGGACATCCATTTGTTGCTTTGGTCTTTTGGATTTCTTTTTGACCAAATGGATGGACAAGAATGCCTAAGTTCCTCCTAGCTATCTATGCTTTCTTGTCTCAAACTCTATTCATGCTTATATCACAAACTTTGATCAAGTCTTTTTGGACCCACCGAGTGAGGAGCACTTTCGGAGCCACCGATCCGTCAAAACTTAACTTCCAAAACCTTCTAAGTATTTTCGGTCAAACCAACCCACTCAAATCGGACGGACCGAAATCACTTGGATTGATCTAGGTTTTCACCTCGGTGAAACCGAGTTACAAATTCGGCGTGACGAAGTGAGTAGCTTCTTGCGATTAACCATCTCGGTGCCACCGAGTTTTACAACTCGGTCCCACCGACAACTGAAGGTATATATACACGAGGGCAGCGCGTTGATTCTTTCTTCAAAGCGTCTCGCCCCCAAACCCTTTCTTTGCCGTCGCCGTGGTCTCCGGATCGTCTCCGTAAATCGCTTTGTCGCCCTCGCCCATGAGTCTCCGTCGCCGTCAGCGGTCTCTCTCTCCGCGCCGTTGCCGCCGTGAAAACTCCACCAAGTTAGGGTGAGTTTGATCCCTCTCGTCTTCAACCTCCGATTCAATGCACGATTGGTTTGCCTAGCTTCTTGCCACGTTTGAGATCTTCCTATCCAGCAGATTAGTTCTTAGAACGAAATTGAGTAAAATTTTAGGGTTAGGTTTCCGCGAACACATCTCGGTGTGACCGATTCTACATTCTCGGATGACCGATTTGGCCTCTGGCCATTACCTTTGCACTTTTCGGTCCAACGAGTTGTGCAAATCGGTGTGACGAAATGAGGATTTAGTGAAACCCTAGTGTTCTCGGCTAGACGAAACCCATTTCGGTCCAACCGAAAGTGGTGTGAATGGTTACATTTAGACACTTGGATTCACGAATTTTAGACTCGGTCGACGAAATGCATTCTGTGAAAACCTAAAACTGAAATTTGAACTCATTTTTTTGCAAAATCTTCTGCGGTTTGTGATAACTCTTCTATTACGCCTATACCTTATCTATTCACGGGTTGTCGGCCATATCGGATGCGGTGACAGCGAACAGTCTGAATCTCCAATTGCTGAAATTCGAGGCGGGCACTAGTCACGAAGCCAGCAGTTTTTCGATGATGGTGAGAGGAGCACACCAAGTGGTTTGCCTCCTGCTGCCACGGGGCGGGAAGAAGAAATTCGATGAAGAAGATTACGACTTTATTCTGAGGAAGAGATCACATCTAAGCCTAAGAGGAAAGTGGTTGCCAAAAGAGCATCAAGGGCAACAAACCAAGAAAACACCAGACAAAGTGAAGAAGTCCACAGTTGCTAAGAAGCTGAGCATGGAAGAAGAAACTTGAGCAAAGTGAAGAAAACTTCCAAGAGGAAGAGGATTGTGCATGATGAAGCGGTGATGATGATTACGATGAGGAAGCACCCAGCCTCCTCGAAGCCTAAGTTGATGGGAGATGCCATCGAGGCGGGAGCACCTACTAAGTCTAAGCCATCAGCTCCGGCAAAAGGCAGCTCAAGCCAAGCTTTGCCAAGCCCAAGAAAACAGTGAAAAACATTCCTGCTTGAGAAAGAAGAAAGACAATGTGCCACCAGCTGAGTCAGATGATGAGGCACATGTATTGCTGAAACTCCGTCAGAAACTGCCAGTCCACAATGATGCTCATCCTCGAGCTGAAAACATGAAGGAAAGAAAGGATAAAGGTCTCAGGTTATGGAGACAAGCTGATCCATATGCCGTGAGAAGAAGGACTGCTGTTGACCCAAGGTTCCACACGAGAGCAGCGACAAGATTTCTATGAGGCGTGCTTATGGACAAGAAGCCCATTATTCTTGACACTAGATATGTTGGTTGGGAATACATTGACGATGAAAAGCACAGAGACTACTTTCCACATGTGCATGAGAGCTTCACTTGCATGTGGTGTTGCTGAGTTCGTTGGTCGAAAGTGACTTGGAATGATGAGATGATCATGCAATTCTATGCCACAGACACATTTCTATCCGGATGGCGAATTGTATGGATGGTGAAGGCGGAGATTCTCTTCAACTGTTGAAGAGTGGGCTGCCTTCTGAATGCTCTAGTCGAAGAGATGATGATGTTGATGTCTATGGAATTCCCAAGAAAAACCATGAGTCAATGAAGAACATGTACAATGAGGTACCAGCCAAGGATGTAGAGATCTGGAAGCTCGGCTCAGTGTATCATCTCCAGGCAGGTCTCCCTACCACAAACACAATTACGAGGCATACCTTGATGCCCAAGTGCAGAGATCATCGCATGATAAGAGGCTATTCTATCAACATGCTGCATATTCTAGATCAGAAGGCACCTTTCAAGGTGATGGACCTGATAGTTGAGACTATCAAGAGGACTGCAGCAGACCAGAAGAGGTCATGTGGGTTTGCCCGCACATTGGATGCTCATCAATGCCAAGTTTGGCACGGGCACCTACTTGTTGGATAGACCCCACTTGCCACTGCAGCTTGAGCATGAGGACAATGAAGTTGTGATGGTGAGGATGATCCCACGTCTGTTGAAGGTCAAGCTAAGTCTGAAGCTGCCAAACAAGCCAAAGCTGAGAAGGAAGCGGCGGCGCAGCAGCTAAACCCAAGAGCGTTGGAGAGCAGCTCCTTGAAGCTACCGGAGGATTGAACTACGCTTTGGCCAGCATAGTGCGATCTCGGGAGAGTCTTGAGAGGATAGTTGAAGACAAGTTCCATGCTCTGGATGTCAAAATGGCTGAAGTGCAAGTCCTTGTCAACAAGCTTGAGGCGAATATCGAGGAAGCCAAGAGGAGAAGGAAGAGCTCATGAAGGAGATGCGAGGATGACCTTGTCCGGATGACTATGAGCAGCTGCTCCGGTTCCCACAAGACCCAGATCAGCTGCTATTCGATGGCGAGACACGGAGACTCTGCATCAGCACCTCCACAGCTCCATCGGTTCCGGCTCGGCTCGGTGTCCCTCCTCCGGCTCCACAGACTTCGCGAAGCCTTTGCGAGATGCAGCTATCTCCACTCCATCAACCCGACGAGGAGCCGCCCGGAGAGTCCCTAGTGGCGTTTAGCTCTATACCTTCGAACTTTTGGTAACTTGTTGCCAAAGGGGAAAATTGTATAGATCATAGGACTTCGAGAGAGAGTGCTCGCTTTTGCTCTTTCGTTTCATTTGCGGTTTCTTTGAGATACTTTTGAGTTTTGAGACATTTTGTGTGTTTGATACTCGTTTGCTCTACTTTGATGAGTGCTTGATCATACTATGCCTTAATGTGTGCTTAATGCTTATCATATGCTATTCATATCTTGTATGATCATTTACTCATGTCTTGGTGATTGGGTGCATGCTATTCATTCTTATCATTTTGTGCGCTCCACCAAGATGTATGTGACATGGAAGAGTGACCCATGATCCTAATCGATTGTGCATTTGCATTCAAGCATAAATCTTAAATAATGCACAAATTTAGGGGAGCTCTTGCTTATCACATACTTCTCAAAGCGACGATATTATTCATTGATTATATCATTTGTCGAAGCTTTGATCTATATGTTGTCATCAATTACCAAAAGGGGAGATTGAAAGTGCAACTAATCCCGGTGGTTTTGGTAATTAATAACAACATATATATCATTGAACTAATAACTTCTTGAGTATCATTTGAAAAGTTCATTGATATGGGTATGGCAATGGTGAAGAAGTGGACCCTCAAAATGCTAAGGAAAGCATTGGCAAAAGCTCAAGACTCCATTTTGGTTTAGTGATCCAAGATCACATTGAGTCTATAGGAAAGCCAATACTATTAAAGGGATGAGGTTATGATAATGATCTGGTTGCTCAAAGTGCTTAGTGATCTATCTCCCAAACTATCGGCAATCTTTCATTCCAACATATACTCATAAGTAATCTCGGTCCCACCGATTCCATAAACTTCAGTCACACCGAGATGAACCACCTCAGCCATATAGCCAAACCCTAGAAATTTGGATTTTCCGATTCCAAACTCGGTCTCACGAAACTAGTGTTGCCAAGCTTACATAACATACATCATCATATCGGTGTCACCGAGATGATAAAGTCGGTCCCACCGAGATTGGCAAACCCTAGTCTTTGGAAGAATCGGACTAACCGAGATTGTATTTTCGGTCCCAGAAAATCCCAACGTTCTAAGATTTGAACTTTCGGTCTCACCGAGTTGTCAACTTCGGTCGGCCGAGATTGGTCAAATGTGTGTAGCAGTTGGATTTTGTGTGGAGGCTATAAATACCCTCCACCTCCTCTTCATTAGTGGAGAGAGCCATCGAAAGAACTACCACTCCTACCTTACATTTACGAGAAGAAAACTACCTACCCTTGTGTTGAGATCAAGTTGCTCCACTCCCACCATATGAAACTTGATTTCTAGCCTTCCCAAGTTGCTTTCCACTCAATCCTTTCTTCCACCACAGCCAAATCGGTGAGGAGAGTTGAGTGTTGGGGAGATTATCATTTGAAGCACAAGAGCAAGGAGTTCATCATCACCAACACCATCTATTACCTTTTGGAGGTGGTGCCTCCTAGATTAGTTAGGTGTGGCTTGGGAGCCTCCGTCAAGATGTGGAGTTGAACCAAGAAGTTTGTAAGGGCAAGGAGATCGCCTACTTCGTGAAGATCTACCCAGTAAGGCTAGTCCTCCGTGGGCGTATGCCATGATGGCATAGACAAGGTTGCTTCTTCGTGGACCCTTCGTGGGTGGAGCCCTCCGTGGACTCTCGCAGCCGTTACCCTCAGTGGGTTGAAGTCTCCATCAGCGTGGATTGGCGATAGCACCACCTATCGGAACCACGAGAAAAATCTCCATGTCTCCAAATTGCGTTTGCTCTTCTCCACCTCTTCTTTACTACATGTGCAATTTACTTTCCGCTGCCATTACTCTAGAATTGCATGTGTAGGGTGATACTTGACTTGATCATCATTGTGAACTTGCTAAAAACTTGTCCTAATCAAAAGGCTAAACTTTTAAATTGTCAAGTAGTCTAATCACCCCCCCTCTAGACATACTTTCGATCCTACAGCGCCGGTTATGGAATTCACCGCCGCGGACATCTACCAACACTCGCCCTTTGGCGACATCCTAAATTCGCTAAAGCATCTCTCGTTAACGGGAGAGTCCTGGCCGGACTATGGGTAGGATGGTTGGGATACGGACGACGAAGAAATTCAGAGCCCACCCACCACCCACTTTGTAGCCACTGTCGACGATCTAACCGACAGGCTAGACTATGACTCCGAAGACATCGGCGGAATGAGCAGCGATGCGAGAGAAAAACGAGAACCAGCGCCTACGAAGTGCAGGAGGACCACCTTGTCATATAGCGTATATATGGTGGATACCCCAAAGGAGAGCGATACTTGAGGACCAGCGGGCATGCGAAGATAACCCGCCGACAAACAACCAAAGCGGCGCAATAACGCGCGCCTAAGTCCGCCTCAACAACAACAACGCTCCTAAAGACCCTTAATACAGCGGGGCACACAAGTGGACGGCGAACATGCGAGATAAGCAAGCTATGCGAACAGGATGAGTTAGATAATCAGTCTAGGCCGGCGAAGGCGGCGATCGGACGATCTTATGCGGACACGCCGCGGAGAGTAAAACCTTCGGAAAAAGACTTCGTCAACACTGCAAGAAGCTTGAAGAAGGAAAAGCGGAAGCTCAAAGCAGCGGAAGACACACTTAGGATGAGGTGCAGCAAAGTGCTCAAAACCGCAGATAAATACGGCAATGGCCACCAATCAAAGAGCTACCCGAAGCGCAAGCTGCTACCAGAATTTGACAAGGAGGCCATAGAGCCCCCACAGTCAAAAAATAAAGAGGCTGCCTGGTTGGATAGACGGCTGGATGACAGGCCAAATTCTGAAAGTGGCGCCACACATAAACCAACTAATGAACTTGGAAGGACAGATGGCCCAGCCAGGTCCATTTACGAGCCAAAGAAGAAGGCCCCAGGAAGCAAGGCAACACGTGAAGTGTCACGAAGATAGTGGCACACCCAAATCTGAGCGCCGCACACCACTATGTTTCACCAATGAGGTCTTTGGACCATGAATTCCCAGCGGGGCCTCGATGGAACAACAGACCACAGATGCGGATAGAAGACTATATACTACATATACACATGGCGGAGGAGATGATCTCACGCCATAAAATACCTACCCTCAAGCTCAAAGGGCCAGCCCGTCATTGGCTTAAAAGCCTCCCGAGAAAACACTGTGGGAAGTTGGGAAGAGCTCGGGGCGTTTAGAGCAAATTTTCAAGGGACTTATGTCCGCCCTCCGGATCTGAGATGATCTAAGTCATATAACTCAACAGCCGGAGAGTCGGTAGCATAAATTCTGGAGCAGGTTCCTCACCAAAAAGAACCAAATAGTCATTGTCCGGACGCGAAGCCTTAGCAACTTTTAAACACAGCGTCCGAGATGAATGGCTTGCGGACACCTCGGCCAAGAAAACCGAGGACAATGTCGCGCTAACAAACCTCATGACCCGCTTACGTGCGGGAGAGGATAGTAGCTAGCAAGATGCAAGACCAATGACCCAAGTACATCGAGAGATAACAGATGGAAGCGGAAAATCACGGCGCGAAAAAGAGCAGCGCGGAATAAAGAAAAAGCCCAAAAAGCACGGCGGTCGGCGCGGATTCAAAAGCTCACGGCCAAACAACAAAACACCGCCTCTTAAGGGCGTCGGCGATGAGCTGTCCAACTTAAACAAGATTTTGGGTCGGATATGTCAAATCCACAAGACCCGGAAGGCACGCAAACCACACCCATCGGGATTGTTGGGTTTTAAACAGTCCGGCCGACTAAGCGCCGAACACAAGGGGCTCGGCGCGTCAGCGAAGCGATAAACCCCACCAGCAAAGCAAGCGGAAAACAAAAGACTTTCCCACGGGGAGGTCAAAGCGGTAAACTCACTTCATGTGATAATCACGGAAAAATAGTGCGGCACCTTCTAAAAAGAGCCTCGCCGCGGTCCAACCCAGCAGACCAAAGAGATTGGATATCAAAACCAATCACTTTCGACCACAGATTATTCGAAGCGTTGAAACGCAGGACGGACTGCCACGATATTGGATCCCATAATCGACGGACTACAATTTACTAAAGTCCTAATGGGCCGGAGGTAGCGACTTAAACCTGCAGTATTCGGACACAATCCATAAGATGGGGATAGACCCTACTAAAATTCGACACAGCCGCACTTCCTTCAAAGGAGTGACGCGAGCCCTTCGCCAAGTGCACGGGCTCCCTACTACTAGAAGTTGTGTTGGATCACCGAACAACTTTCGACGCGAAAAACTAATCTTTCATACCGTCCCATTTAAAAGTGGATATCAAGCACTCTTGGGACGAAAGGCTTTTGTCCGTTTCAACGCCATACCGCATTACGCGTCTCTTACACTCAAGATACCCGGTCCACGTGGCATCATTTCAGTGCGAGGGTCACCCAAAGACCCCGGACACGGATAGACGAGTCCGGCATCAGTAGGCTAGGGGCTCCCTAGCCGCGCACCCCTTCACAAGGGTCTGCGCGCACAAACAACCGCGAGTTCATACAAACCCCACTTTACTTATTTATATTTCTTCTTTCACACATACCTTTTTCGCACGAATTGTTTTCAAACTAAGCATTCCTCTCTTTTTTACAGATGAACAACGTGCATACCCATCCAGGATAACGGCACAACAGAGACACAGGTGCAGACTTGCAGTAGGGACCCGTTGCGAGGATTCTTTTCAGATTAAGACCCTGCGTAAACCTTTTTTACTGTCTCTTGTTGCTATTCTTCCTTGGTTTCTTTCTATAACCAAAGCGGAGCCTGACGTTTTGGCATCGGCCGCGTCAGAGGACCATGCCCGTACCTGGACACTAGGGGCTTAGGGCATTGTTCTGCCCATTGTTATAAAGACCGAACACCTTAGGGAGTGTTGGCGTCTCGAGATTAGGCATTATATGCATCAGCTCGAATCATGTCTTTGGTCAAATGTTGGGTTTGCCCGGCTCACGTGTTTTGCTGCCTTCGTTCCGTATCATCGGCTAACGCGACACCGGAGAACTCTGCGATTGTGCCCCGGTTAATTTGGCGAGCACCTCGATGAAAGCCAAAACTGATGTCATGATATAGCGAGAGACTGGTCGACCACTCGATCGACTACCGGAATGTTTAGAATTCCCGCTTTGTGAAGGACCGTTTCGGTCGGGCACACGCGCCCGAACTTCGAGAAGTGCGGTGCCCCAAGGGGCTATATCGTAGCCCCACCCTCGAACTCCACTGGCTAAGTGAAAGTGATAAAGCATTATAGTCCGGATTGCCTCGTTTGCTACGCTACCACCTACTTAACAGGACCGAGACGTTGGAATAAGTGTGAAAACGCGCTATTTTTGCGAACACCCCCGCACTTTGTGCGTGGGGGCTGAAGCCGAAGACTGCAATCTTTCGGGTTATACAAATGTATCGTGGCGGCCGCATAGGAGAAATTTTACTACTTGGGGCGCACAAGTATAAAAAGCGATTCTGACATAATCATTGTTTTACAAGCTAAAGCGTTCATTTGAGCGTGACATTTTTGAGCACTGCGACTCTATTACCTGGCGCCCGCATAACTTCCCCAAAATAGTGCTCGGCGGGTAACGGCTTTCATCCGAGCCACAGGTGGCAATAGCGCTGGCATCCATCTCTGTCAATGTGTCTTCACACGGCAAGAGCCATCCAGCGCGCCCGATACGAGCCGACCGCTTCATCTCCTTGATATGCGGCACCGCTCCAAGAAATTGCTGCAATAAGCCGAAATAACTCGTCGCCTTGGGCCTCTCTGGCCAGACATGAGCCACGATGTCAGTCATGGCAAGTCCGGACAATCTATTCAGCTCGGCCCATTCGGCCAACCGATCGGTCAACGGAAGTGCACGATCCGGACTATGGAATTGAGACCAAAATAGCTCTTCCGTCTTGTGATCCTTCTGGCTGCGGAAGTGCTCAACGGCATCAGCCGCACTTGCCACTAAGTCCATATACGGATCCTCCGGACCCCACCGCTGGCCAAGTTGAGCATACTTTTGATCCGTAAACCGGCAATGCAACAGAAAAGGCTTGCCAGCCACAATATCTCCGGCCTGGCGCAGCTCCTCCTTCATAGCCCGCATTGCAGAACGGGCATCCTTGGCCTCGGCGGTGGCCTTCCCCAGGTCTTCCCGTTCCGATAAGTGCTCCTTTTCAAGAGCCTCATTGCGGTCGGCAGCATCTTTTAATTTTGTGGCCAATTCGGCCATCTCTTCCCTGCTTAGGCAGTGCGCAGCCTTTTCAGCTTTCAACTCCTCGGCGGCCCTGGAGGCAGCCGCGTCACTCCTTCGGGCTTGCTCCTTAGCTTGAGCAAGTTCTGCTTGAAGGCTCTCCACAGCAGCAGCACCGTGTGTATCACAGCATATAATTTATCAGAGGAGGGCTTTGACCCCCTTAATAAAGCGACTGTGGAGAACTCATTTACCTTGCGACTCGTCAAGTCGCCGGTTGACAAGTGCGATGTCCGCATCCGCAACGTCAAGTTGCCGCATTAAATCGGCAACTCCACTAGTCCGGCTAGCCCTCAGACTATCCGCCACCTGCATAGGAACGGCGATATCCATTACTTGCGATTTTGATCCTCGGCACGCTGTCGTTTTCGACAACCTACCGAGTCTCAGGGGCTACTATCTATCTGAGACACACTTTTATGTGCGAAACTGTCAAAAAAAACAAGTCGTTATTCTTGCGTACCTCAAATCCCGCCAGCAAACTCGTAGCGGCATTACGCAACCCGCTCTCGGCGGACGAAATCCTTCCAATCACCATACGCATCAAAGCACGCGATCTTGAGATGGACACCCTCTCAAGCAGATTCTTGATTCTCGGCGGATACTAGTGGGCGCGAACTCTCCGGCCCCTCGGACTCGGGACACCCTCGTGATGATACTTGAGCTCATCTCCCCTATCTCGGCGGCGCAGCGAGCGGAGGCGTCTCGCTCTCCATCATCTCCTAAGAAGGTCCCCGAAGACGAACTCATCTGTGAAGGCTGCAAATCCGAATCGCAAGATAAAATTTCGTTACCCACGAAGCATGAGCGGAGGTATTTTCTTACTAATGAACTCCCTTTTCCTACTCACGGCTCATTGGAGGCTGATCCTTTGGCGGCGATTATGCGTCCGGATTCTCCCGGACGCCGGACCCCAGTGAAGATCTCTTCCCCGTTTAGGGGCTTTGGCCTCCGGATCTTGGAGGTGGTCCTCTTCTCCCCACGGAAGGAGGGTTTTGGATTCCCCCTCTTGAGCGCCCCTTAGGCGAAATAATAACTCCTCTATTTTTCCATCGCTCCCTTTTCTGGCGCGACCTCCAACATTCGACAAGCACGGGCTCCAGTCTGCGGTCTCTGGGAGGAGTCGGACACCTTATCGGCTTGATCGCGCTACCCACTCCTGTGAAAAGTAATGGGCAGGGCGAACTCTAGAAAGGCGGATAAGCAACGTCCGGACTCGAGCTATTTACACGAGTATCAGGCGATTGCGGCAGGCTGCGTCCTCGGTCAATTCCGGACACGCTAGCTGTGGTCCAAGAACAACTTGTACATCTCCACGGGTGTCGCACCCATGAAGTGTTGGAGAATTTGAGGTCCCTCCGGGTTGAACTCCCATAGACGGAGAGGACGGTGTTTGCGAGAAAGGCGCTGATTAGCATAACCTGCATCACCACGACCAGATTGATCTCCCTCGCTTGGAGGTCTCGAATCCGGCCCTGCAATGAGGGCACGTCTTCGGACGGCCCCCAATTGAGCCCTTGGTTGACCCACGACATCGATCGGCGTGGAGGTCCCAAGGAATGAAGGCGGCGGCTTTGCTTGCTGCCCTTGGAGCGGTGATATGGAACCACTCCTGCTGCCATAGTCCGAGTTCCTCTTGGAAGGAACCCTCGGGCCACGGGGCATCGACCCTTCTGCTTATGGCCGCCCCGCCGCACTCCTCGCTTAGCGCCCCGATCATCTTGGTTCCACATTGAAGGTCTTCAGCCACAGGCGAAGTGGGGAGTAGCGCGAGGAAGGCTTCGCATGACGATAATGAATGCGGAGATATGGAGGATGGACTCGGAGCCAAATCGTGAAAATCCAGCCCGTAGTAGAACATGAGCCCTCTCACGAAGGGGTCCGTCGGAAGCCTAAACCCGGCGGAGGTGGGATCTGAAGATAACGTACTCACGGGCTCGAGGCGGGCACGGCCTGCCCTTGGGCGGACAACTGTCACGAAATCTCGTAGGACAGGTACTTGGCCTCATGCAGCTTTAACACGTCCTCCTCCGTGACGGAGGAGGGCATCCACCGACCTTGGAGGTTGGAGCCGGACATGGTTGTGAATCCGAAGTGCTCGAATCTGGGGCTCTGGGTGTTGGAACTGGGAGCGAGAAGGAGATTCGATGCGAGATTGAAGAAAAGGAACGATCCTTGGTCCTCTTATAAAGGGGAAAAAATACCAAGAGTCGTCTCCGTGACCGTTCGGGATTCACCTTCGATAGAGGAGGCGTGGCGACAGGCACGGTTGGGTTACCCACGCACGCATTGATGAGAATCCCAGAATAAGGGGAACACGATCTCTGCTTCAACAAGACGTGCCAAGGAAACCGCTTCGCTAAACCTGCTGAGGTGGTATAGTAAAAAAACGATTCAAACAGAGGCTTGGTAGCGGTGTGATGTGACGCCGCATAATACGCCAGCAGATTGGACTGGTGTACATTTTATTGTCTCTACGGTGGAATGTGGAATTTATTTTGCAGAGCCAGACACTATCCTGGTGTTCATGATCTTCTCTGGATTATTCAAGGGAGGAACCCGCCTTGCAATGCCGAACATTATGCGCGCCGGACTTATCGTCATTGAAGCCTGGTTTAGGGGCTACTGAGGGAGTCCTGGACTAGGGGATGTCCGGACAGCCGGACTATCATCGTCCGCCGGACTCCAAGACTACGAAGATACAAGATTGAAGACTCCGTCCCATGTCCGGATGGGACTTTCCTTGGCGTGGAAGGCAAGCTTGGCGATACGGATATGTAGATCTCCTACCATTGTAACCGACTCTGTGTAACCCTAGCCTCCTCCGGTGTCTATATAAACCGGAGGGCTTTAGTCCGTAGGACACAACGTACATTACAACAATCATACCATAGGCTAGCTTTAGGGTTTAGCCTCCTTGATCTCGTGGTAGATCCACTCTTGTACTACTCATATCATCAATATTAATCAAGCAGGACGTAGGGTTTTACCTCCATCGAGAGGGCCCGAACCTGGGTAAAACATCGTGTCCCTCGTCTCCTGTTACCGTCCGCCTAGACGCACAGTTCGGGACCCCCTACCCGAGATCCGCCTGTTTTGACACCGATAGCAGCCGTCTCTAAAGCATATCCCGAAAACGATAGCGATAAATCAGTAAGAGACATCATAGATCGCACCATATCCAATAAAATACGGCTACGACGTTCGGACACACCATTTCTCTGTGGTGTTCCAGGTGGCATAAGTTGTGAAACTGTTCCACATTGTTTCAAATGAAGACCAAACTCGTAACTCAAATATTCACCTCCACGATCAGATCGTAGAAACTTAATTTTCTTGTTATGATGATTTTCTACTTCACTCTGAAATTCTTTGAACTTTTCAAATGTTTCGGACTTATGCTTCATTAAGTAGATATAACCATATCTGCTCAAATCATCTGTGAAGGTAAGAAAATAACGATACCCGCCACGAGCCTCAACACTCGTTGGACCGCATACATCGGTATGTATTATTTCCAATAAGTCAGTAGCTCGTTCCATTGTTCCGGAGAACGGAGTTTTAGTCATCTTGCCCATGAGGCATGGTTCACAAGCACCAAGTGGTTCATAATCAAGTGATTCCAAAAGCCCATCAACATGGAGTTTCTTCATGCGCTATACACTGATATGACCCAAACGGTAGTGCCACAAATAAGTTGCACTATCATTATCAACTTTGCATCTTTTGGCTTCAATATTATGAACATGTGTATCATCATGATCGAGATTCAACAAAAATAGACCACTCAGCAAGGGTGCATGACCATAAAAGATATTACTCGTATAAATAGAACAACCATTATTCTCTGATTTAAATGAATAACCGTCTCGCATCAAACAAGATCCAAATATAATGTTCATGCTCAACGCTGGCACCAAATAACAATTATTCAGATATAAAACTAATCCCGAAGGAAGATGTAGAGGTAGCGCGCCGACGGCGATCACATTGACCTTGGAACCATTTCCCACGTGCATCGTCACCTCATCCTTAGCCAATCTTCGTTTAATCCGTAGCCCATGTTTCAAGTTGCAAATATGAGCAACAGGACCAATATCAAATACCTAGGCACTACTATGAGCAATAGTAAGGTACACATCAATAACATGTATATCAAATATACCTTTCACTTTGCTATCCTTCTTATCCACCAAATACTTGGGGCAGTTCCGCTTCCAGTGACCAGTTCCTTTGCAGTAGAAGCACTCAGTTTCAAGCTTAGGTCCAGACTTGGGTTTCTTCTCCTGAGCAACAACTTTGTTGCCGCTCTTCTTGAAGTTCCCCTTCTTCCCTTTGCCCTATTCTTGAAACTGGTGGTCTTGTTGACCATCAACACTTGATGCTCCTTTTTGATTTCTACCTCCGCAGCCTTTAGCATTGCGAAGATCTCGGGAATTGTCTTGTTCATATCTTGCATATTATAGTTCATCACGAAGCCTTTATAGCTTGATGACAGTGATTGAAAAACTCTGTCAATGACACTATCATCAGAAAGATTAACTCCCAGCTGAGTCAAGTGGTTATGGTACCCAGACATTCTGAGTATGTGTTCACTGACAGAGCTATTCTCCTCCATTTTGCAGCTATAGAACTTGTTGGAGACTTCATATCTCTCAACTCGGGCATTTGCTTGAAATATTAACTTCAACTCTTGGAACATAAGAAAAGATCTCATGATAGTCAATATGGGCCGTCAACACCCATCAATGCATGGTGTTCTTCGACTGATCGTTACTCTTGATGGTGAGGATGTTATTGATTGTGAACCCATATTAGGCTATTTACACAGAGGAATGGAAAAAATCGGGGACAACCGAACTCTCATATGCTCCATGATGTTTAAAACATCTTTGAAGTTCTGATTCTAAGACGTAAAGCATGGCACACTGAACTATCGAGTAGTCATCAGCTTTGCTCTGCCAGACGTTCTTAATGTCATCAGTAGCATCTGTAGCAGGCCTAGCACCCACCGGTGCTTCCAGGACATAATTCTTCTGTGCAGCAATGAGGATAGTCATCAAGTTATGGACCCAGTCCATGTAATTGCTGCCATCATCTTTTAACTTAGCTTTCTCTAGGAACGCATTAAAATTCAAAGGAACGTAGCATGGGCCATTGATCTACAATAACATAGACATGCAAAATAACTATCAGGACTAAGTTCATGATAAATTAAAGTTCAATTAATCAGATTACATAAGAACTCCACTTAGATAGACATCCCTCTAGTCATCTAAATGATCATATGATCCAAATCAACTAAACCATGTCCGAACATCACGTGAGATGGAGTAGTTTTCAATGGTGAACATCACTATGTTGATTATATCTACTATATGATTCATGTTTGACCATTTGGTCTCAGTGTTCCGAGGCCATATGTGCATATACTAGGCTTGTCAAGTTTAACCCGAGTATTCTGTGTGTGCAAAACTGGCTTGCACTCATTGTATGTGAACGTAGAGCTTATCACACCCGGTCATCACGTGGTGTCTCGGCACGATGAACTGTAGCAATGGTGCATACTCAGGGAGAACACTTATACCTTGAAATTTAGTAAGGGATCATCTTATAATGCTACCGCCGTACTAAGAAAAATAAGATGCATAAAAGATAAACATCACATGCAATCAAAAATATGTGACATGATATGGCCATCATCATCTTGTGCTCATGATCTCCATCACCGAAGCATCGTCATGATCTCATCGTCACCGGCGCGACACCTTGATCTCCATCGTAGCATCGTTGTCGTTGAGGGAGTCCTGGATTAAGGGGTCCTTGGACAGCCGGACTGTATGCGAATGCCGGATTGTTGGACTATGAAGATACAAGATAGAAGACTTTGTCCCGTGTCCGGATGGGACTCTCCTTTTCGTGGAAGGCAAGTTTGTGACTAAGATATGAAGATTCCTTTCTTTGTAACCGACTCTGTGTAACCCTAGCCCCCTCCGGTGTCGATATAAACCGGAGGGTTTAGTCCGTAGGTCAACAACAATGACAACCAGAGGCTAGCTTCTAGGGTTTAGCCTCTACGATCTCGTGGTAGATCAACTCTTGGAATACTCATATCATCAAGATCAATCAAGCAGGAAGTAGGGTATTACCTCCATCGAGAGGGCCCGAACCTGGCTAAACATTGTGTCCCCGCCTCACATTACGATTAGCCTTAGACGCACAGATTCGGGACCCCCTACCGAGATCCGCGGTTTGACAATCGACATTGGTGCTTTCATTGAGAGATCCACTGTGTCGTCACCATAAGGCTTGATGGCTCCTCCAATCGTCTACAACTACGCAGTCCAGGGTGAAACTTTTCTCCCTGGACAGATCTTCGTATTCGGCGGCTTCGCACTGCGGGCCAACTCGCTTGGCCATCTAGAGCAAGTCGACAGCCACGCCCCTGGCCATCAGGTCAGGTTTGGAAGCTTGAACTACATTGCCAGCATCTACGGAGACTTGATATTCGACGGATTCGAGCCCATGACAGCCGCGCCCTGCCGCCACGATGAACATGGTCTAAATCTGTCATTAGACTGTGTGCAGGAGAGTGCACCTGTAACCGCACTAGCCCTAGATCCAGAGCAGAGCACGCTGTCCGAGAGCGGGAGGTTCAACCTTGCCACAGAAGCTGTGGACTCAGCGGCGCTAGAGCCACACACAGACCTAATCTCCAATGAGTCCTGTGTCATCGGAACCTCGGACTCGTCTCCAGCTACAGGCTCCGAACCGCGTGAATCCGCACCCATCGAATCTAACTGGGCGCCGATCTTATAGTTCAGCTCCGCGGACATCTTCCAACACTCACCCCTAGGCGACGTCTTAAACTCATTAAAGTTTCTCTCCTTGACAGGAGAGTCATGGCCGAACTATGTCTGGCTTGAGTGGGAAATGGACAACGAAGAACTTCGTTGCCCACCCACCACCCACTTGATAGCCTCTGTCGATGATTTAACCGACATTCTTGATTTTGACTCCGAAGACACCGACGGTATGGACGATGATGCCAGAGAAGAACAGGAACCACCGCCCACAAGGGCGCTGGACAGCCACTGAGGGAGTCCTGGACTAGGAGGTGTCCGGATAGCCGAACTATCATCATCGGCCGGACTCCAAGACTATGAAGATACAAGATTGAAGACTTTGTCCCGTGTCCGGATGAGACTTTCCTTGGCGTGGAAGGCAAGATTGGCGATACGGATATGTAGATCTCCTACCATTGTAACCGACTCTGTGTAACCCTAGCCCTCTCTGGTGTCTATATAAACCGGGGGTTTTAGTCCATAGGACACAACAACAATCATACCATAGGCTAGCTTCTAGGGTTTAGCCTCCTTGATCTCGTGGTAGATCCACTCTTGTACTACCCATATCATCAATATCAATCAAGCGGGAGTAGGGTTTTACCTCCATCGAGAGGGCCAGAACACAGGTAAAAACATCGTGTCCCTTGTCTCATGTTACCATCCACCTAGGCGCACGTTCGGGACCCCTACCGAGATCCGCGGTTTGACACCGACATTGGTGCTTTCATTGTGAGTTCCTCGTATGCGTCACCGATCGGCTCGATGGCTCCTTCAATCGTCAACAACAACGACGCAGTCTAGGGTGAGACTTTTCTCCCGGACAGATCTTCGTGATTCGGTGGCTTTGCTGCGGGCAATTAAACAGCCATCTGGAGCGAGATCGAAGCTACGCCCCTGGCCGTCGGTCGATTTGGAAATCTGAACTTCACGGCCGACATCCGCGGAGACTTGATCTTTGATGGATTCGAGCCACAGCCGAAGCGCGCCGCCTTATCACGATGGGCATGATTTAGCTCTGCTGCGGACAAGTGCCACGGAGGCCAAGAAAGTCCGCTCCGACCCTTAATTCGGAGCCGGCTACGCAGATCGAGGATGGGTGGCTAGACACCGCCTCGGGGGCAGCAACCTCTACGGTGATAGAGCCGAATACCGACCTTGTCCCTTCTAAAGCTCGTGACTCCGAGGTGCCGGACTCCTCGCCGGACTCCGAACCCCTCACGCCCCTACCAATAATCCGGTTGGGCGCCGATCATGGAGTTCACCGCTGCGGACATCTTTCAACACTCACCTTTCGGTGACATCCTGAATTCGCTAAAGTATCTCTCGTTATCAGGAGAGCCCTGGCCGGACTGTGGTCAGGATGGTTGGGATGCGGACGACGAAGAAATTCAAAGCCCACCCACCACCCACTTCGTAGCCACTGTTGACGACCTAACCGACATGCTAGACTTGACTCAAGACATCGGCGGTATGGACGGCGATGCCGGAGACGACCAAGAACCAGCGCCTACTAGGCACTGGAAAGCCACCTCAACTCACGACGTATACATGGTGGATACACCAAAAGGAAGCGATAACGAGGAACAACGGGACGCGGCGAAGGTTAATTCCCCCAAAAAACAACCAAAACGGCGACGCAAGCGCCGCCCGAAGTCCCGCCTCGATAACAACAACACCCATACTGACCCAACCGTAGAGCAGGGCGAACCAGTGGACGACGAATATACCACCAAGCAACCATCCAAACAGGATGAATTGGACGAGCAACCCATCCCCGGCGAAAACAACCGTCCAGACGATCTCACGCCGGACACATCACCGGAGCATAAGAACCTTCACAAAAGGCTCGTCGCCACTGCAAGAAGTTTGAAGAAGCAGAAGCGGAAGCTCAAAACAGCGGAAGACGTACTCAGAATGAGATTGAGCAAAGTACTCAAGACCGCAGATAAATACGGTGATAGTCACCAAGCAAAGAGCTACCCGAAGCGCAAGCTGTTGCCCGAATTTGACGAGGAGGCCGTAGAGCCCCCACAGTCAAAAAACAAAGAGGCCGCCTGGCCGGATAGATGACCAGATGACAGGCTAAGAGCGGCAAGCGGCGCCGTACACAAGCCGGCACACGATCCACATAAGGATCCTCGCAAAAAGGATGGCCCGGTCAGGTCCATCTATGGGTCAAAAAAGAAGGCTCCAGGAAGCAACACAACACGCCGAGTGTTCGAAGATAACAACACACCGAAATACAGGGGCGCCGCACACCCACTATGTTTCACCGATGAGGTACTGGATCATGAATTTCCAGCGGGATTCAAGCCCATAAACATAGAGGCATACGATAAAACAACAGACCCAGTAGTCTGGATTGAGGATTACATCCTACACATACATATGGCTAGAGGAGACGATCTCCATGCCATAAAATACCTACCCCTCAAGCTCAAAGGGCCAGCTCGGCACTGGCTCAAAAGTCTCCCAGAAAATACCATTGGAAGTTGGGAAGAGCTCGAGGATGCGTTTCGAGCAAATTTTCAGGGGACTTATGTCTGCCCTCCGGATACACACGATTTAAGTCACATAACTCAACAACACGGAGAGTCAGCACGCAAATTCTGGAACAGGTTCCTCACCAAAAAGAACCAAATAGTCGACTGTCCGGACGCCGAAGCCTTAGCAGCCTTTAAACATAATGTCGAGAGACGAATGGCTCGCCAGACACCTCAGCCAGGAAAAACCAAGAACAATGGCCGCGCTAACAAGCCTCATGACCCGCTTTTGCGGGGGAAGATAGCTGGCTGGCAAGATGCAGCACCAGCGACCCAAGTACATCCGAGGTCAGGGATGGAAATGGGAAATCACGATGCAGAAAAGATCAGCGCCAGAATAAGGAAAATGGCCCAAATAGCACGGCGGTCAACGCCGGGTTCAAAAGCTCTCGGCCGAATAACAAAACATTGCCCCTTAAGGACAATAGTGATGAGCTATCCAACCTAAACAAAATCTTGGATAGGATATGTGAAATCCACAATACCCCCGAGAAGCCTGCAAACCATACCCATAGAGATTGTTGGGTCTTCAAGCAGTCCGGCCGACTTAACGCCGAACACAAGGGGCTCGACACACCAAGCGAAGACGATGACGAACCCCACAAGTAGCGCGCCGGAAAACAGAAAACTTTCCCACTAGAAGTCAAAACAATGAACTCACTTCATGTGATAACAAGGAAAAATAGTGCGGCACCTACTAAAGCACGCGCCGCACGGTCCACCCCAGCGGAGTCCCAAAATTGGATGTCAAAACCAATTACTTTCGACCATCAGGATTACCTCAGAAGTACTCGAAACGCAGGAGGGACTGCTTTGATATTGGATCCCATAATCGACGGACTACAATTCACACAAGTCCTAATGGATGGCGGCAGTAATATAAACCTGCTATACCAGGACACCATCCGCAGAATGGGGATAGACCCGTACCAAAATTAGCCATAGCAGCACTTCCTTCAAAGGAGTGGCGCCAGCCTTTATGCCAATTATGCAGGCTCACGTACTACTAGAGGTTGTGTTCGGTTCATCAGACAACTTCCGTCGCAAAAGCTAATCTTCCATATCGCCCCATTCAAAAGTAGCCATCAAGCACTACTGGGACGCGAAGCTTTCGCCCGCTTTAACGCAATACCACATTACGCGTCTCTTACACTTAAAACGCCCGGTCCACGCGACATAATCTCATTAAAGGGAAATTTCGAGTGTTCCTCGACCACGGAAAACGTGAGACTGCTTTGACAGCCACACACTATCCGGCCTTGCGGATCAAAGCCCCTAAAGACAGGTCATTCAGACCTCGGACACGGTTAGGCGAGTCCGCTATAAATAAACAAGGGGCTTCCTAGCCGCATACCTCTTTATAAGGGGCTGCACGCATGAACAATGAGAGCCAATAAAGCTCAACTTTATTCATCCTCCAAATCATACTCTGTTTTAAATACATTTTTTGCATGATATTTTTTCCAAACTAAGTTCTTCTCTTTTACAGATGAACCACGTGCTACACCGTCGAGGATCTGACTGGCGGAGACCTGTGCAGAGCGTGCGGCGAGGACCCGTTGCAAGGATTCTTTTGATTAAGACCTGCGTAAACCTTTTTTACTGTCTCTTGTTGATACATCCCCGGTTTCTTACCATAACCGAGGAGGAGGCTGACGTTTTGGCATCGGCGCGTCGGAAGATTTCGCGATACACAGGCACTAGGGGCTTAGGGCATCGTTCGCCCGTTTTCATAAAGACCGAATACCTTAGGGAGTGTTGGCGTCTCGAGTTAGGCCTTATATGCATCAGCTCGAATCATGTCGTGGTCAAATGTTGGGTTTGCCCGGCTCCTGTGTTTTGCTGCCTTCGTTCCGTATTATTGGCTAATCACGGCACCGGAGAACTATCTGCGATTGTGCCCGGTTTGGCTGGCGAGCACCTCGATGAAAGCGGCCCGACGCGCCATGATATAGCGAGAGACCGGTCGACCACTCGATCGACTACGAGAATGTCTAGAATTCCTCCGCTTTGTGAAGGTCGTTTCGGTCGAGCATACACGCTCTCGAATTTGGAAGGCGTAGTGCCCCAGGGGCTCTATCGTAGCCCCACCTTCGAACTCCTATGGCTAAGTGAGAGTGATAAAGCATTATAGTCCGGTTGCCTCGTTTGCTACGCTACCACCTCCTTCACAGGACCAAGACGTTGGATTAAGTGTGAAAATGTGCTTTTTTGCAAACACCCCCGCACCATGTGCGTGGGGGCTGAAGCCGAAGACTGCCATCTTTCAGGTTATATATACATATACGTTAACGGCCACACAGGAGAAATTTCAATACTTGAACGCACAAGTATAAAAAGACCTTATATTATAAATATGGTTTTACAAATCATACATGTCATTTGAACATAACGTTTTTCGAGCATTGCGACTCTACTAAACGAGCGCCCCGCAGGACTTCCTCAAAATAGTGCTCGGCGGGCAATTGGCTTCTGTCCGAATCCCGGGATGCAACGTCGGTGGCATCCATCTCTGCCCAGTATGTCTTGACACGGGCGAGAGCCATCCGTGCACCCTCTATGCATGCCGACCGCTTCATCGCCTTGATATGCGGCACTGCATCAAGGAATTGCTGCACTAAGCCAAAATAACTCTTCGGCTTGGGCCTTTCCGGCCACAGATGAGCCATGACATCCTTCATGGCAAGTTCGGACAACCTATTCAGCTCAGCCCACTCACCCAACCGATCGGTTAGCGGAAGGGGACGCTCCGGACTATGGAATTGAGACCAAAAAAGATCTTCCATTTCGTGATCCTTTTGGCTTCGGAAGTGCATGACTGCGTCCGTCGCACTCGCCGCCAAATTCAGATAAGGATCCTCTGCACCCCTGGCCCGCCCAACCGAGCATACCGGATCCGTGAACTTCCTACGCAGCAAGAAGGGCTTTCCAGCCGCAATGTCTCCGGCTTGACGCAGCTGCTCCTTTATAGCCCGCATTGCAGAACGGGCATCCTTGGCTTCGGCGGTGGCCTTCTTCAGGCCCTCTTGCTCCGCTCGGCATTCTCTTTCAAGAACCTCATAGCGGTCGGTAGCATCCTTCAGCTTCACGGCCATTCCGGCCATCTCCTCCCTGCTTCGGCAGTGAGCAGCCTTTTCGGCTTTTAGCTCTTCGGTTGCCTTCGAGGCAGCCGCATCAATCCTTCTGGCTTGCTCCTTGGCTCGAGCAAGCTCTGCCCGAAGGTCCTCCATAGCAGCGGCGCCATCTGCATCAAGCATACATGTTGTAAGGCATGGGCATCAGCTCCCTTACCAGGTGACCGCGGAGAAACCACCCACCTTGTGACTCGTCAAGTCGCTTATTGACCAGCGTGATGTCGCATCGCGCGTCCGATTACGCTTGGTTCGGCAACTCTATCGATCGGTAGGCCACGAGCGCTCCGCCCCTGAATAGGAACGGCGACATCGTAACTGCGAGATTATGATCCTCGGCCGCGATCACTTCCGACGGCGTCATCGAGTCTCAGGGGCTACTATCTGTACAGGGCGCACTCTACATTCAAAACTGTCAAAAGGCATGTCATTTTCGTACCTCAAACCCCGTCGGCAAACCGGCGGCCTCATGCAACCCGCTCTCGGCGGATGAAATTCTTTCAATCACCGTACTCATTAATGTACGGTGATCTTGAATAAACGCCCTCTCGGCGAGATCCTTGGCTCCTCGGCGATACACCGTTGGTGCCAAACTCTCGGCCCGCGGACTCAGAAGACCCTCGCGGCGACACCTCAGGGTCGTCTACCCCGCCTGACGGCGCGACAGATGGAGGCGCCTCGCTCTCCATCATCTCCGGACGAAGGTCCCCCGAAGATGAGCTCAACTGAGAAGGGCGGAGATCCGAACCATGAGGAAAAAACTTCGGTTATTATCAGAAATAAAAATAGGGGCTTATTACAAAACTCCCCTTTTCCTACTTACGGCTCGCTGGAGGGCTGATTCCCTTGGGGAGACAGTGCGGCCGGGGCTTCTCCTGGCACAGGACCTTCCGGTGCAGATTTGTTCCCCCGTTTGGAGGCCTTGGCCTCCGGATCTCCGAAAGCGGTCCTCTTCCCCCTGGAGGCAGGGATTCTCGATCCTCCCTTTCTTGAGGACCTCCTCAGCAGAGGCGGTAATTTTCCTGTTTTCCCCTTCGCCCTCTTCGGAAGGCATAACCTCCAACATCTTGACTAACACGGGATCCGCGTGATCTCAGGGAGGGGGGCCGGACACCGTATCAGCTTTGCTTTCGCTATCCACTCCTGTTCAAGGGATAGCTGGTTAAAGGGCAAATCTATGATAAACAAACGGACGGTACGACCGGACACAGGACTACTTACTTGAGTATCCGGGCGATTGCAGCTTAGGCCGGCGTCCTCGGTCAAGTCCGGACACATCTCTTGTGATCCGAAGAACAGTTTATACATCTCCACGGGTGTCGTACCCATGAAGTGTTGAAGAGCTCGCGGTCCCTCCGGATTGAATTCCCACAGGCGGAGGGGACGACGTTTGCAGGGCAGATAGCGCCGAATTAGCATAACCTGCACCACTATGACCAGATTGATCTCCCTTTCTTGGAGGTCTCGAATGCGGCCCTGCAAAAGTGGCACGTCCTTGGACGGACCCCAGTCAAGCCCTTTGTTGACCCATGACGCCAGCCATTGTGGAGGACCCGAGCGAAAGGCGGGTGGCGCCACCTGCTTGGTGCCCATGGGAGCGGTGATGTAGAACCACTCCTGCTACCACAAACCAAGCTCCTCTTGAAAAGAGCCCTCGGGCCATGGAGCATCGGCCCTCTTACTTATAACAGCCCCTCCGCACTCTGCCTGTCGCCCCTTGATTATCTTCGGCTCCACATTGAAGGTCTTGAGCAAAAACCGAAGTGAGGGGTAGTGCGGAGGAAGGCTTCACAGACAACAATGAACGAGGAGATATGGAGGATGGACTCCGGAGCCAAGTCATAAAATTCCAGCCCATAGTAAAACATGAGCCCTCTCACAAAAGGATCCATCGGGAAGCCTAAACCCCGACGGAGGTGAGACACGAACACGACGCTCTCACCAGGCTCGGGAGTGGGAATGACTTGCCCTTGGGCGGGCAACCTATGCGAAATCTCGTAGGTTAGGTACCTTGCGTCTCTCAGCTTTAGCACGTCCTCTTCCGTGACAGAAGAGGGCATCCACCGGCCCTGTAGGTTGGAGCCGGACATTGTCGAAGGTTCGAAGCGCCCGAATATGGAGCCTTGGGTGTTGGAACTCGGGGCGAGGGGCGGATTCGATGGAGGATTGAAGAAAAGGAACAGGCCTTGGCCTCATTATAAACAAGGAGAATACCAAGAGCCGTCCCCGTGACCGTTTGGAACTCGCCATCGATGGAGGAGGCGTGGCAACGGGCGCGGTTGGGTTACCCACGTTCGTATTGATGAGAATCCCGGAATAAGGGGAACACGATCTCTGCTTCGACAAGATGTGCCGAGGAAGCCACTTCGCTAAACGCGCTGAGGTGGTATAATAAAAACGATTCGAGTAAAGGCTTTGTTGTGGTGTGACGTCACGCCACAGAATAGGTCAGCAGATTGAACTTGTGTAAATATTATTCTCTCTACGGTGGTGTGTGGAATTTATTTTGCAGAGCTGGACGCTATCCTGGTGTTCACAATCTTCTATGAATTATTCGGAGGAGGAACCCGCCTTGCAATGTCGAAGACAATATGCGCACCGGACTCGTCGTCATTGAAGCCTGGTTCGAGACTCTTTGGGAGTCTGGACTAGGGGTGTCCGGATAGCGAACTATCATCATCGGCCGACTCCAAGACTATGAAGATACAAGATTGAAGACTTCGTCCCGTGTCCGGATGGGACTTTCCTTGGCGTGGAAGGCAAGCTTGGCGATACGGATATGTAGATCTGCTACCATTGTAACCGACTCTGCGTAACCCTAGCCCTCTCCGGTGTCTATATAAACCGGAGGGTTTTAGTCCATAGGACGAACAACAATCATACCATAGGCTAGCTCCTAGGGTTTAGCCTCCTTTATCTCGTGGTAGATCCACTCTTGTACTACCCATATCATCAATATCAATAAAGCAGGAGTAGGGTTTTACCTCCATCGAGAGGGCCCGAACCTGGGTAAAAACATCGTGTCCCTTGTCTCTTGTTAATCCACCTAGACGCACAGTTCGGGACCCCCTACCCGAGATCCGCCGGTTTTGACACCGACAACCACCTTCTCATACGATATATACATGGTGGATACACCTAAAGAAGACAATGGCGGTGAAATAAAGGAACTAGTTAAGGATAAAACTCCTGGAAAGCAGCCAAAGCGCCGATGTCAACGGCGCCGCTCGAAACCATGCCATGGTAAAAAAAGTGGTACCGGCACAAGAGGGAATAACACCCCGGACGATGCCGAAGAAAAAGAAGAAACCGCAGACCCAGCAATGGAGCAGGACGAGCAAGGTGCTGGCGAACACAATCCGGGGCTCCACTCCGATCACAGCGATGCCAAAGACTCCAATTATCAACCTGTCTCTCAAAAGGAGAGCAGTCGGGATGACGATGCATTCATCATCCCGGAAGAACAATTGGAACAAGAACACCTCCATAGGAGACTTATAGCCACCGCGAGGAGCTTGAAGAAGCAGAAGCAATGGCTTAAAGCCGCACAGGATACGCTCAACAATAAATGGAACGAAGTGTTCGACACTGAGGAAAAATACTGCGGTAACCGCCAAATAAATAGCTATCCCAAACGCAAACTGCTGCCCGAATTCGACGACGATGCTATGGCGCCCATACCGCCGAATAACAATATGGCCGATCAACCAGGGCGACCACCTCGTAATCAAGACAGAGCGGCTAATAACGCTGCACACAAAACCGCACCCTCTCCCCATAATGGAAAGGAAGTCGCAACCCAAAACTAGAAACATGATGTACGCGAAGACCTGGACAAAAGGGTTTCTAGAACCAGGTCCATTTATAGATCCAAGGAACGCATCCCCGCACAAGATCAGGGCCATGAAACCGAATATGCAGGTAACTTACCAGTTTGGAACCAACACCGAACACTGCAACCGTCGGGCTCGCGTCACGACACAGCCAAATACAGGGGTGTCGCACACCCCTCGTGCTTCACCGATGAGGTACTGGATCATGAATTTCCAGAGGGGTTTAAACCCGTGAATATCGAGGCATACGACGGAACGACAGACCCTGCAGTCCGGATAGAAGACTTTATTCTTCACATCCACATGGCTCTCGGAGACGATCTCCACGCCATCAAATACCTACCCCTCAAGCTAAAAGGACCAACTCGGCACTGGCTGAAAAGCCTCCCCGAAAATTCCATCGGAAACTGGGAGGAACTTGAGGACGCTTTCAGGGCCAATTTCCAAGGGACCTATGTCCGGCCTCCGGACACAGACAATCTAAGTCACATAACCCAACAACTCGGAGAGTCAGCCTGTAAGCTTTGGAACCGATTTCTCACTAAGAAGAACCAAATCATCGACTGTCCGGACGCCGAAGCCTTAGCAGCTTTCAAACACAGTGTTCGGGACGAATGGCTGGCCAGACACCTAGGCTAGGAGAAGCCAAGGACAATGGCAGCCCTAACTACACTCATGACCTGCTTTTATGCGGGAGAGGACAGCTGGTTGGCGCGTAGCAACACCAGCGATCCTAGCACATCTGAAGTCAGGGACGACAATGGAAAGCCACGGTGCAAGAAAAACAAACATTGGAACAACGGAGAAAGCCTGGACAATACATCGGTAAACGCCGGATTCAGAGGCTCCAGACCCGGTCAATGGAATAAGTCACTTAAAGGCAGCAGAGATGGTCCATCTAGCCTAGATAAAATTCTCGAAAGGTCCTGCCAGATTCACGGCACCCCAGACAAACCAGCCAATCATACCAACAGAGAATGTTGGGTCTTCAAGCAAGCCGGCAAACTCAACACCGAACACAAGGGGACGGGACCGCAAAGCGAAGATGAGGACGAATCTTACGTTCCGAGTGTTCAGCATCGTGAGTTGTGGCCTTATATGCATCAGCTCTGAATCATGTCTTTGGTCGATAGTTGGGTTTGCCCGGCTCCTGTGCTTGCTACCTTACGTTCCGTTCTATCAGCTAAGGCGGCCAAGGGAGAACTACTGCAATTGTGCACTGGTTCATCCGGACGTGCACCTCAGTAGAGAAAGCCGAAAATTGACTGTCATGATAAGGCGAGAGCTGTTCAACCACTCGATGACTCAGCGGAATCTTCGTGATTCCTCCGCATTAACGAAGGACCGGTTTCCTGGTCATGTATGTAAACGCACCGTATTCGGATAAACGCGGACATACCAGGGGCTATATAGTAGCCCCACCGTCAAACTCCTATGGCTAAGTGAAAGGGTTAAAGCTCAATAGTCCAATTGCCTAGTTCGCCGCACTAACACCTCCTTAATGGACCAAGACGTTGGGTCAAGTGTGATCGAGTGCTTTTCCGAACACCCCCGTGTTATACGCGAGGGGGCTGAAGCCGACGAGTGCAAACTTTCAGGTTAGATACACATATACATAAACGGCTACACAGGAGGCACTAAAATACTTTACGGGCAAAAGTATAAACATAGCCTTCATCATCACAAGCATTGTTTTTACAATTCGGATACACGCTACTCGAACATAACGTTTTTTGAGCACCGATCCTCTATCAAGCGGGCACCCTCTAATACTTCTTCAAAATATTGATCTGGTGTGTCCTAAACCTCGGGTGGACCCCCTGCTGCAATATCGGTGGTCTTCATCTTCGCCCAATACGTCTTCACACGGGCAAGGGCCATCCGTGCACCTTCTATGCACGTTGACCGCTTGACAGCGTCGATATGCGACACCACACAAAGAAGTTGCTGCATAAAACCAAAATAACTATTCATAGTTGGTCCCCCAGGACACAGCCGGTCCACGACAGCCTTCATGGCAAGTCCGGATATCCTGTGGAGCTCTGCCCATTCGGCCATCTGCTCATTCAACAGCAGCGGACGCTTTGGCATGCTAAAGTGCGACCAGAAAAGCCGTTCTGCTTCATGGCCTTCTTGGGCCTGGAAAAACTGCATCGCATCATAAGCACTCTTCGACAAGTCCAAATATGCATCCGGAGAACTCCACATTTTATCAAGCGGGGCATACTTCGGATCGCCGAACTTAGTTCGTAACAAAAAGGGCTTCCCAGCCACGATCTCCCCACCTTCCCAGATTTCCTCCCGTGCCGCTCTGGCCTCTCACCGGGTTTCCTTTGCTGTTTGTAAGGCCTTCTCAAGGTCAGCCACTTTTTCTTTGGTCTCTTTCTCGAGAAGTGCATATTGTCCAGCGGCATCCCTCAGCTCAAGCGCCATGCTGGATATTTTCTCCTTACTCAGGCAATGAGCAGCCTATTCGGCTTTTAATTCACCAACTGCCTTCTCGGCAGCCGCATTGCTTATCCTAGCTTGCTCCTTGGCCCGGGAAAGCTCAGCCCGAAGGGTCTCCACGGCGGCAGCACCATCTGCAGTCAAGCATACTATAAATTCCAGCATCATCCTCCTATTTATATTCACTGACCGCCCAAAAGACATACCTTGCGCCTCGTCAAGCCGCTTGTTCACGAGCGTGATGTCATCATCCGCCACGTCAAGTTGACGCTTCAGTTCGGCAAATTGGGCAGCCCGGGCATTGGTCGGGGCGGCAGCCGCCTGCGTACAAATTAGCGAAATATTGCCTGGGCATATTGATCCTTTGATCGTCCCATTCGCAGGATAACCAGAGTCTCAGTGGCTACTATCTATACACAGTGCACATTGCGTTTACCGTACAAAACAAGAGGTTACATTACGTACCTCAAAGCCTCTTAGAAGGCTTGTAAAGGCTTCATTCAATCCACTTTTTGCGGATGAAATTCTCTTAATCACCGTACCCATTAAGGTACGATGTTCCTCTGAGATAGGCGCTTGCCGCAGAAGACCCGTCCATATGTTCGGCTGTATATCGGATGGTCCGGGACTTTTGTTGGTGGTCTCTTTAGGAGCCGAACACCCCGGACCTCGGGCGGCCAAAGAGTCATCTTCTGGATGGGCGCTCCTTCGCGGGTCGGGAGAGATCCTGCAGGATGACACCTCGGGGTCGTCCGCCTTATGGGGCGGGGAAGTATGGGGCGGCGTTTCGCTCTCCATCGTCTCCGGAAGAAGATCCCCCGAAGACAAAGATTGTTGAGGGAGGCTATAGGCCGAACTGCAAAACATGCGTTTCAAAACGTGACCCTCACAAACAAGAAAAGAATGGGGTATGCTTATTAAACACCTTTGTTCACTTACGGTTCGGCTAAAGGTTGGCCCCGTTGTGGGCACTCTGCGGCAATACCGCCACCCGAATTCGGGCCCCCTGATAGGGATTTCTTCCCTCGCTTGGAAGCCTCGGCCTCCAGATCTTCGGGAGTGGCTCTTTTCTTCCCGTGGGGGGAGGGAATGTCAGATTCTCCTCCCCGTTCAGCCTCCGGCACGGGAGATCTGACTTCCTCGGATACGGTGCGTGACGCACCTCCGGTATGAAGGCCGCTTTGGGCCTCTCCACTCCTCTCCTTTCCTTCCCTCAATGGCACTTGATATGGTGCCAGAGCCCGCATCCTGGTTAACACTGGGTCCGCTGACTTTTCGGGAAGAGGGGCCGAACACCTAATCCTCTCCGCCTTCTTCACCCAGCCCTGGCAGAGTATGGTTTTCTCAGTTTTGTTATGAGAAACCTAAAACTAAAAACATGTTCGGAAATAGAGTACTTACTAGGGAATCCGGATGGTTGCAGTCAAGGCCTGCGTCCTCTGTGGTGACCGGACACCTTTTTCGTGATCCAAAGACTAATTCATACATCCCTTCGAGCGTTGTGCCGAAGAAGCGTTGAATGGTTCGCGGTCCTTCCAGATTGAATTCCCACATACAGAGAGGTCGGCGCTGGCATGGCAAGATCCGACAAACTAACATAACTTGAATTACCTTGACAAGATCGATGTCCTTCTTAATAAGGTCTCGAATGCGGCTTTGCAGTACTTGAACTTCATCTGGCGACCCCCAATCCAGCCCCTTGTTAATCCACGATGCAAGCTATGGCGGAGGGCCGGATCGGAAGGTGGGTGAAGCCACCCACTTGGTACCACGAGGCTCCGTGATATAAAACCACTCCCGTTGCCATAATCCGGAAGTTGTGGTGAAGGAACCCTTTGGCCAGACGGCGTCGGCCGATTTGCCTATCAGAGCACCTTCACACTCTGCGTGTCTCCTGTCTATTATCCTCGGCCTTACATTGAAGGTCTTGAGCCACAAGCCGAAGTGTGGAGATATACAGAGGAAAGCCTCACATACGATGATGAATGATGAGATGTGAAGGAGGGAGTCAGGAGTTAGATCATGGAAATCTAGTCCGTAGTAAAACATGCGCCCTCGAACGAAGGGATTGAGGGAGAAACCTAGCCCCCCAAGGAAGTGAGGGATAAATACAACCCTCTCATTAGGCCTAGGGGTAGGGATAACCTGCCCTTGTGCACGAAGCCTGTGAAGGATTTCCGCGGCCATGTACCTCGCCTCCCTGAGCTTCGCGATATCCTCCTTGGTGACAGAGGAAGCCGTCCACCGGCCGTGAGAGCTGGATCAGGACATGGCCTGAGGATCGAAGCGACTGGTTAAGCTTCGGGTGTTGGAACTCGAGGTGGGAGGAGGAGGGAGTACCGTGGAGGGGAAAAGGCGGGTCTCGGCCTCCTTATAAAGATGACGAATATCAAACGTCCCCTACGCGGCCTTAAAACATGCCTATCCCCAAGGAATCATGCCAATGGGACGGTTGGGTTACCCATGCCCGTGTTCATTAGAATCCCGTAATAAGGGGGCACGGTCTCCGCTTTGACAAGACATGCCAATAAAACCGCCTCGCGAAGCGTGGAGGAGCAGGCCGGAAAAATGATTCGAAATAATGGCTGGGTTATGACGTAATGTCGTATTGTCAAAGCTGTCAGCGGATTGGACCCGTGAGCACATTATGCTCTCCACGGTGGTATATGGAATTTGTTTCGCAGAGCTGGACGCGATTCTTATGTTCAAGATATACTTTGGAATAATCAGAGAAGGAACCCGTCTTGCAATGCCGAAGACAATCTCCGCGCCGGACTCATCGTCATTGAAGCCTGGTTCAGGGGCTACTGAGGGAGTCCTAGATTAAGGGGTCCTCGGACAGCCGGAATATATGCGAATGCCAGACTGTTGGACTATGAATATACAAGATAGAATACTTCGTCACGTGTCCAGATGGGACTCTCCTTTGCGTGGAAGGCAAGCTTGGTGGTTAAGATATGAAGATTCCTTTCTTTGTAACCGACTCTGTGTGACCCTAGCCCCCTCCGGTGTCTATATAAACCGGAGGGTTTAGTCCGTAGGTCAACAACAATCACAACCATAGGCTAGCTTCTAGGGTTTAGCCTCTAGGTTCTCGTGGTAGATCAACTCTTGTAATACTCATATCATCAAGATCAATCAAGCAGGAAGTAGGGTATTACCTCCATCGAGAGGGTCCGAACTTGGGTAAACATTATGTCCCCCGCCTCCTATTACCATTAGCCTTAGACGCACGGTTCGGGACCCCCTATCCGAGATCCGCCGGTTTTGACACCAACAGTCGTCTCGCCAACTATTGCTTCTACGACTATCGCTACCGCTTAGTGATAAAGTAAAACAATTACATGGCGATTGCATTGCATACAATAAAGCGACAACCATATGGCTCCTGCTAGTTGCTGATAACTCTGTTACAAAACATGATCATCTCACACAACAATTTATATCACATCATGTCTTGACCATATCACATCACAGCAAGCCCTGCAAAAACAAGTTAGATGTCCTCTACTTTGTTGTTGCACATTTTACGTGGCTGCTACGGGCTTCTATCAAGAACAGTTCTTACCTATGCATAAAAACCACAATGATTTTTGTCAAGTGTGCTGTTTTAACCTTCAACAAGGACCGGCGTAATCAAACTCGATTCAACTAAAGTTGGAGAAAGAGACACCCGCCAGCCACCTATGTTCAAAAGCACGTTGGTAGAACCAGTCTCATGAACGCAGTCATGTAATGTCAGTACGAGCCTCTTCAATAAACAATACCGTCAAATCAAAGTAAGACGTTGGTGGTAAGCAGTATGACTATTATTGCCCACAACTCTCGTGCATAAAACATCTACGCATAGACCTGCCTCGGATGCCACTGTTGGGGAACGCAGTAATTTCAAAAAAATTCCTATGATCACGCAAGATCTATCTAGTAGATGTGTAGCAACGAGAGGGGAGAGTGTGTCCACGTACCCTCGTAGACCAAAAGCGGAAGCGCTTAGTTAACGCGGTTGATGTAGTCGAACGTCTTCGCGATCCAACCGATCCACGTACCGAACGTGTGACACCTCTGCATTCAACACACGTTCAGCTCGATGACGTCCCTCGTGCTGTTGATCCAGTTGAGGACGAGGGTAAGTCCCGTCAGCACGACAGCATGGCGACAGTGATGATGATGTTACCGGCGCAGGGCTTCGCCTAAGCACTACGATGGTATGGTCGAGGTGTGTAACTGTGGTGGGGGGCACCGCACACGGTTAAGAGAAACTTGTTTGTTCTAGGGTGCCCCCTGCCCCCGTATATAAAGGAGAGAGGGGAGGCCGGTTGGCCCTTGGGGGCGCTCCCAAGAGGAGGAGTCCTACTAGGATTACTAGTCCTAGTAGGATTCTCCTACAAGGAAGAGAGGGGGAAGGAAGGAGAGGGAGAGGGAGTAGGAAAGGGGGCTCCGCCCCCTTCCCCTAGTCCAATTCAGACTGCTAAGGGGGGGTGTGGCCTGCCTGGCGGCCCTCCTCTCTCTCCACTAAGGCCCATGGTGGCCCATTAGTTCCCCCGGGAGTCCCGGTAACCCCTTCGACACTCCGTTTTTACCCGAAACCACCCGAAACACTTCCGGTGTCCGAATAACATGGTCCAATATATCAATCTTTATGTCTTGACCATTTTGAGACTCCTCGTCACGTCTGTGATCTCATGCGGGACTCCAAACAAACTTCAGTCATCAAAACACATAACTCATAACACAAATCGTCATCGAACATTAAGCGTGCGGACCCTATGGGTTCGAGAACTATGTAGACATGACCGAGACGCATCTCTTGTCAATAACCAATAGCAGAACATGGATGCTCATATTGGCTCCTACATATTCTACGAAGATCTCTACCAGTCAAACCTAATAACAATATACGTTGTTTCCTTCGTCATCGGTATGTTACTTGCCCGAGATTCGATCGTCGGTATCATCATACCTAGTTCAATCTCGTTTTTGTCAAGTCTCTTTACTCGTTTCGTAATACTTCATCCCGCAACTAACTCATTAGTCACATTTCTTGCAAGGCTTATAGTGATGAGCATTACCGAGAGGGCCCAGAGAAACCTCTCCGAAACACGGAGTGACAAATCCTAATCTCAATCTATGCCAACCCAACAAACACCTTCGGAGACACCTGTAGACCATCTTTATAATCACCCATTTACGTTGTGACGTTTGATAGCACACAAAGTGTTCCTCCGGTATCCGGGAGTTGCATAATCTCATAGTCTGAGGAACATGTATAAGTCATGAAGAAAGCAGTAGCAATGAAACTATAATGATCATAATGCTAAGCTAACGAATGGATCATCTCCATCACATCATTCTCTTAATGATGTGATCCCGTTCATCAAATGAAAACACATGTCTATGGTTAGGAAACTTAACCATCTTTGATTAACGAGCTAGTCAAGTAGAGGCATACTAGACACACTATGTTTTGTCTATGTATTCACACATGTACTAAGTTCCCGGTTAATACAATTCTAGCATGAATAATAAACTGTAGGACCTTGAGAAGAGGTGTCTAGGGGGGGATGATTAGACACTAAGTACCAAAGTTGCACTTTTTAAGTTCCCTTAAGTTTAAGTGGAGTTTAGGCACAAGTTTAACATTCACAATACATATCAAGCAAGCATGCAAAGAGTATATAGGCAGCAGAAATTAAAGCATGCAACTTGCAAGAAAGTAAAGGGAAGGGTTTGGAGGATTCAAACGCAATTGGAGACACGGATGTTTTTGGCGTGGTTCCGATAGGTGGTGCTATCGTACATCCACGTTGATGGAGACTTCAACCCACTAAGGGTAACGGTTGCGCGAGTCCACGGAGGGCTCCACCCACGAAGGGTCCACGAAGAAGCAACCTTGTCTATCCCACCATGGCCGTCGCCCACAAAGTACTTGCCTCACTAGCGGTAGATCTTCACAAAGTTGGCGATCTCCTTGCCCTTACAAACTCCTCTGTTCAACTCCACAATCTTGTCGGAGGCTCCCTAGTGACACCTAGCCAATCTAGGAGACACCACTCTCCAAGAAGTAACAAATGGTGCATTGATGATGAACTCCTTGCTCTTGTGCTTCAAATGATAGTCTCCCCAACACTCAATTTTCTCTCATAGGATTTGGATCTGGTGGAAAGAAGATTTGAGTGGAAAGCAACTTGGGGAAGGCTAGAGATCAAGATTCATATGGTAGGAATGGAATATCTTGGCCTCAACACATGAGTAGGTGGTTCTCTCTCAGAAATGGTAAGTTGGAAGTGTAGGTTTAGTCTGATGGCTCTCTCCACGAATGAAGAGGAGGCGGAGGGGTATATATAGCCTCCACACAAAATCTAACCGTTACACACAATTTACCAAACTCGGTGGGACCGATTCAACAAACTCGGTCGAACTGATTTAGTAAACCTAGTGACTGTTAGGATTTTCGATGGGACTGACATGCAACTCGGCAGGACCGATATGGTTAGGGTTAGGGCATAACGTAATCTCGGTAAGACCGATCACGCAAACTCGGTGAGACCGATTTTGGTAATAAGCTTTCCAGAGAGTTGGTCAGGCAAACTCGGTTGGACCGATTACACAAACTCGGTGGGACCGCTTTTGGTAATGAGTCAACCAGGAAGTTTGCATTGTAATCTCGCTAGTACCGATTGCTCAAACTCGGTAAGACCGATTTTGGTAATGGACATTCACAGAGAGATTACAATCCCATCTCGGTGAGACTGAGATCCCTATCGGTAAGACCGATTTGCCTAGGGTTTGTGGCAGTGGCTATGACATTCAAACTCGGTGGCGCCGGATAGGAAGAATCGGTGTGACCGATTTTGGCTTTAGGTTTAGGTCATTTCTGGATGTGAGAAAGTAGCTGAGGGTTTTTGGAGCATATCTCTAAGCACATGAAGCAAGAGGCTTATTAAGCAACACCTCATCCCTCCTTGATAGTATTGGCTTTTCCTATAGACTCAATGTGATCTTGGATCACTAAAATATAAAATGAAGAGTCTTGAGCTTGAAGCTTGAGCCAATCCTTCGTCCTTAGCATCTTGAAGGAGTTCCCACATCCTTTAGTCCATGCCACTCCATTGTTGAACTTATCTGAAACATACTAGATAAAAGTGTTAGTCCAGCAAGAGATATGTTGACATTAATTACCAAAACCACCTAGGGAGCACTTGTGCTTTCAATCTCCGCCTTTTTGGTAATTGATGACAACATACATCAAAGCTTTAGATAAAGATATAAATAATAGCAAGTAAAGCTTTGGAAAGACATGTAACAAGCATAGGCTCCCCCTACATGTATGCAATCATGTGAATATGAAGTATAGAAGCATGTGAGTGCATAACCATGATAGAGCAGGCAATGTGTTACATGTATCTTGGTCATATGCGTCAGAGCAAAGAGTATTAAAGAAAATACCTTCATGCCCATTAGTCCTTCTTGCAAACAGTATGCACATCAGCAAGAATTCCTCATACGCATGATTGTGATGCATATACTTACCTTGTAGTCTTGAGTTGGCTTAGGATGAAATGAACCTGCGTAAACAAGGTTAGATAACACAAGTACATCTACTAGCCAGAGCAAACAAAAGAAACTACAAGAATACCAAGACTGGGATGACATGTAGAGAGTGAGTACTAAGTACCACATTGGATTAGACATGTCCCCAAGAGTAAAGATATGCAATGAATTTAAATGATTTCTTTCCCTTAGATGTCTTGCTCCCCCTGAATCTAGCATGGGATACTGGGAGAAGATAGGGAACAGAGAATCAAAGCTGAAGGATATGATTGAACTGAGCTAATGCAAATAAGCACATATGAACATGTCTTTCCCCTCAAGAAGACATGTGGCGTCTCTCCTCTTGAACACCAAGCATCTGGGATCCTTGAGAAATACTTTCTACTTGAGTATTCTCTCCTCCTGGAGATCTCTTTCTCCCCCTGAGGAGGTGATACTTTCTCTCTCTGATGTGATATCTCTAAGTGATAAGCTTTGATGTGCTCTCTCTCTCCCCCTTTGACATCAATTTCCAAGAAGGGTTTGATCCTTGAGACACAGTACAAAGCAGTGATAAAAAAAGTGATGCTTGTAGAGGACAAGATTCATTGAGTGAAGTTGGATCAGAAGAAACGCAGAATATGTGGCAAACTGTTTTTCCTGTTGTGAAATCGGTGGCACCGAGTGGTATGCTTCGGTTGTACCAAAAGGATTCGGTTAGACCAAGAGCAACAAATCGGTGAAACCGAGTTCATCGCAGAGAAAACACTTGTCACCTCAGCTCACTAAACGAGTAAGATCTCACAAAGATTTGCAAGGAATTTACTGAATGATATGCAAAGAATTGGATGCAGAAAATGCAGAGCAAACAAAAGGGGAAACAAATATGCATGAGACAAATGCAAAAACACAGAAAATAACACAAGAGAACTTCATCTAGAGATGGTCGGCGACAAAGTCGCCTATGTTAGAATATATTGACTTAGGAGTCAAGTGAGATCACTTGATCATAGGTCATACTCATCGTTTAAGCTCAAAATGGGGTTGCCATTTTTTGTTTAAGCATCTTGATGTATTCACATCTTGTCAAGTTGCTTTAGCTCATGACTTGGAGTAAAGCTTCTCTAAGATGGAATAACATACCTTGGTTGGTGGTGTTGTCCATGTAGTTGAACTTGTGTGGGTTGCTCAAGGTTGATGTAGCTCATCAAGAATTTGGAGCACCACTTGGAATTTGAGTCCATCTACCTACAGGGGTTAGTTCTTGCAAGGAAGAGCGCTTGTTATCCAAAAATGACAATCATGAAGCTTAACATAGAATTTGTCAAAGGATATGTTTGAGTGGTTCCGTGTTTCCTTGTCTTCAACCACCATAGTGTAGAAGCTTGGTGATGTAGAGATTGCTCAAGATGTGAGTAGATTACAATCTCATGGAATTTGATTCCACCAAGTACCTACATGGGTTAGATAACATGCAAGTTGCAAATATATCCAGGACATAAGATTTTCATCATATGAGAAATATCAAGGATTAGTCATAGGCTCATTTCTTGCATGTATCCAACGGAGTTTCTACTCCAAGTTTGAAGCATCAATGATGTTCAATTCTCCTCTTAACCTGCAAAACACTTTCTCATCAAGAGGTTTAGTGAATATATTCGCTAATTGCTTTTCGGTGCGAACATGCTTAAGATCAATGTCACCCTTAGCAACATGATCTCGAATGAAATGATGACGAACTTCAATATGCTTAGTTCGAGAATGTTGTACGGGATTATGACCAATTTTGATAGCACTTTCATTGTCACAAAGCAATGGAACATGTCTCACATATATCCCATAATCTTTAAGAGTTTGGGTCATCCAAAGTAATTGAGCACAACATGAACTGGCGGCAATATATACCGCTTCGGCGGTGGACCAAGACACAAGAGATCTACCAAGAAATTGAAAAGTACCCGAAGTGGACTTTCTATCAACCTTGTCTCCGGCATAGTCCGAGTCGGAGTAGCCAACAAGATCGAAAGAGGCCCTCTTAGGATACCAAATGCCAAAATTTGGTGTATGGATTAAGTATCTCACTATCATTTTCACGGCCTTAAGATGACATTCTTTAGGAGAAGCTTGATATCGTGCACACATGCACACACTTAGCATGATATCGGGACGTGAAGAGCATAGATATAACAATGAACCAATCATACAGCGATAAACCTTTTGATTAACCGGTTCACTATCTTTGGTTAAGTAAAGATGTCCACTAGTAGGCATGGGTGTAGACATACCTTTGCATTCTTGCATATTGAACTTCTTGAATATGTCCTTGGTGTGCTTTGTTTGAGAAACAAAGGTACCTTCCTTAGTTTGCTTGATTTGCAACCCAAGAAAGAATTTGAGTTCACTCATCATAGACATCTCAAACTTCTCCGACATTAGCTTCCCAAACTTTTCACTAAAATGAGGGTTAGTTGAACCAAATATAATATCATCAACATAGATTTGGCACACAAATAGTTCTCCATTAACCCTTTTAGTAAAAAGAGTAGAATCAATTTTCCCAATTTCAAAGCCTTTTCAATAAGAAACTTGGTCAAGATTTATACCACGCTCTAGGAGCTTGTTTAAGACCATAAAGAGCTTTGTGAAGTTTGTAAACATGATTGGGTTTCTTAGGATTGACAAAGCCGGGAGGTTGCTTAACATAAACTTCCTCCTCTATTTCACCATTTAGAAAAGCACTTTTAATGTCCATTTGGTACAAGGTGATATCATGATGATTAGCATAGGCAAGTAAGATGCGAATGGACTCAAGTCTAGCAACGAGGCCGTAAGTCTCACCATAATCCATACCTTCGACTTGTGTGTAGCCTTGGGCGACGAGATGTGCTTTGTTGCGAACTACTTGTCCATCTTCATCTTGCTTGTTGCGAAACACCCATTTGGTACTGATGATGTTGTGGTTGTTGTCGGGCTTCTCAACCAATGTCCTAACTTGGTTTCTCTCAAAGTTGTGTAGCTCTTCATGCATAGCATTTATCCAATCTGGATCTTCCAATGCTTCTTCAACCTTCATAGGTTCAATGCTAGAGATGAAAGAATAGTTTTCACAAAAGTTAGCTAAACGAGTTTTAGAGCGAGTGATTCTCCCGGTTTGAATATCATTGTAGATTTGCTCGACGGGATGGTCTTTAGCAATTCTTGCTCGAACTCGTGAAAGATTTTGCTTTTTTCTTGGTTGAACTCCTTCTTCATCTTGTTCTTCTTCTTGGCCTTCTTCATTGTTGGCGTTGTTGTTCGCTTGTCGTGGTGGAGAAGGAGATTGTTGACGTTTATCTTGATGCACTTCCTCGTTTTCTTCATCTTGGTGTGTCCCACTTGTGGATGCTTCCGTATCAATTCTTGGCTCACCTTGTCATGAGGTAGAAGCTTCCACTTGGACAGATGAGGTACTCTCCTTCACCTCCGTAGGACGGACCTTGCCAATGGACAGGTCTTGGATTGCTTCCGAAGGATCTTTGTCTCCTACATCAATTGGAAATTGCTCTACTTGCGAGCCGTTAGATTCATCAAACTTCACATCTACCGTCTGTTCAACCTTTTGGGTGAAATTGTTGTAAACACGGTAAGTGTGAGAGTTTGAGCCATAACCTAGTAGGAAACCTTCATTAAACTTAGGAGCAAATTTAGAACGACGATGCTTATCAAGAATGTAGCACTTTGAGCCGAATACTCGAAAGTATCCAACTTGGGGTTTGTTACCGGTGAGGAGCTCGTATGCCGTCTTGCCAAGTAGCTTGTGGAGATACAAGCGATTTGTTGCATGACAAGCTGTCTCAACCGCTTCTGCCCAAAAGTGCTTCAGTGTCTTGTAATCATCAAGCATCGTTCTCGCCATTTTGATGAGCGTCCGGTTCTTCCTCTCAACAACTCCATTTTGTTGAGGTGTGTACGTAGCCAAGAACTCGTGTGAAATCCCTTCTTCGTCAAGAAAGGTGTCCACATTTGCGTTCTTGAACTCCGTTCCGTTGTCGCTGCGAACCTTCTTGATCTTCACTTCAAATTGATTTTGGGCCTTCCTAGCGAAGTTTTTGAACATCTTTTGGACCTGCGATTTATCATCGAGAAAGAACACCCACGTAAATCTTGAAAAATCATCAACTATAACTAGACCAAAAGAATTTCCACCGAGAATCTTGTAAGAGTTGGGACCAAAGAGATCCATGTGAAGTAGCTCGAGTGGCCTCCTTGTGGTCATGATGTTCTTCACGGAATGCGTTCCTCCAACCTGTTTACCTGCTTGACAAGCACTGCAAAGTCTATCCTTATCAAATATGACATCGTTAACTCTAAGGATATGATTTCCTTTAATAAGCTTGTCAAGGTTTCGCATACCAACATGACCTAGTCGTCTATGCCATAACCAACCTTTTGAGGATTTAGCAATGAAGCAAGTTTTAGGTTGAGCCTTTTTAGTGGAATCAACAATGTATAGATCACCTCTACGCACACCGGTAAATACCATTTTATGATTGTCTCGACAAAACACTTGGCAATCTACATCAGTAAATAGGACATTGAAACCGAAATCAGCAAGTCTAGATACTGAAAGTAAGTTGTATCCAAGAGATTCAACGAGCATGACATTTTGTATGGAGCTATCATGTGATATGGCCACCTTACCGAGGCCAACCACGTTACCCTTTGAGTTGTCACCGAAAGTGACATACTTTCGAGGACTATCATTTTCAGCAAGCTCGAAACATGTCTTTATCTCCGGTCATGTGATCGGTACATCCACTATCAAGAACCCATTCCTTTCCTCCTGACATATATCCCCGAAGATTTGCCATAAGACCAAAATGTGTCATTGCATCATCAAGATGGAAGTCACTATCATCATCCTCATCATAGTATCCATGTTCAACATCGTCATGTGGTGGATCAAATCCTAGAGAGGGTGATTCATTAGAATGAGTTTGACAATGATCTTCCTTATGAATTTTTATAGCTTCGAAAATAATATCACTAATAATTCCAACATTTCCTTTGGCACGCATAAGGTTTGTAAGCTCAAATAGATGGTCACCAAACATAGGATCACTAGTATTCATCTTACTCAAGGCAATAGACTTATGGAGAATTTCATCAAGATTTTTCAAGGAATAATTTGGAAAGCGTTCCTCAAAAAATTTCCATATGGTGTAGGCACACTTAAGAGTAGGCAAACATCCAATCAAGTTTCTAGGCAATCCTCTAATGATAAGTTCGGCAGTTCTAAGATTCCTAATCATGTTAATTGACTCATCATGGGTAGGATGCATAGGGTCAACATGGGGTGCACAAGGGCTAGCAATGTACTTGTTCAAATGATATTGATTGAAAATTACAAGCATCTCATTTTTCCACTCATGAAAATACTCCCCATCAAGAATAGGCACTCTATGTCTAAGACTCCCCAAAGTAGACTCATCCATCTTCCTCCAATGGTGATTAAACCAAGACAATGGAGAACAATGCTCTGATGCCACTTGTAGGACCTTGAGAAGAGGTGTCTAGAGGGGGGTGATAAGACACTAAGTACCAAAGTTGCAGTTTTTAAGTTCCCTTAAGTTTAAGTGGAGTTTAGGCACAAGTTTAACATTCACAATACATATCAAGCAAGCATGCAAAGAGTATATAGGCAGCGGAAATTCAAGCATGCAACTTGCAAGAAAGTAAAGGGAAGGGTTTGGAGGATTCAAACGCAATTGGAGACACGGATGTTTTTGGCGTGGTTCAGATAGGTGGTGCTATCGTACATCCACGTTGATGGAGACTTCAACCCACGAAGGGTAACGGTTGCGCGAGTCCACGGAGGGCTCCACCTACGAAGGGTCCATGAAGAAGCAACCTTGTCTATCCCACCATGGCCGTCGCCCACGAAGGACTTGCCTCACTCATGTAGATCTTCACAAGTAGGCGATCTCCTTGCCCTTACAAACTCCTTGGATCAACTCCACAATCTTGTCGGAGGCTCCCAAGTGACACCTAGCCAATCTAGGAGACACCACTCTCCAAGAAGTAACAAATGGTGCGTTGATGATGAACTCCTTGCTCTTGTGCTTCAAATGATAGTCTCCCCAACACTCAACTCTCTCTCATAGGATTTGGATCTGGTGGAAAGAGGATTTGAGTGGAAAGCAACTTGGGGAAGGCTAGAGATCAAGATTCATATGGTAGGAATGGAATATTTTGGCCTCAACACATGAGTAGGTGGTTCTCTCTCAGAAATGGTAAGTTGGAAGTGTAGGTTTAGTCTGATGGCTCTCTCCACGAATGAAGAGGAGGTGGAGAGGTATATATAGCCTCCACACAAAATCTAACCGTTGCACACAATTTACCAAACTCGGTGGGACCGATTCAATAGAATCGGTCGAACCGATTTAGTAAACCTAGTGACCGTTAGGAGTTTCGGCGGGACTGACATGCAACTCGGTAGGACCGATATGGTTAGGGTTAGGGCATAACGTAATCTTGATAAGACCGATCACGCAAACTAGGTGAGACCGATTTTGGTAATAAGCTTTCCATAGAGTTGGTCAGGCAAACTCGGTTGGACCGATTACACAAACTCGGTGGGACCAATTTTGGTAATGTGTCAACCAGGAAGTTTGCATTGTAATCTCGGTAGTATCGATTGCTCAAACTCGGTGAGACCGATTTTGGTAATGGACATTCACAGAGAGATTACAATCCCATCTCGGTGAGACCGAGATCCCTATCGGTAAGACCGATTTGCCTAGGGTTTGTGGCAGTGGCTATGACATTCAAACTCGGTGGCGCCGGATAGGAAGAATCGGTGTGACCGATTTTGGCTTTTGGTTTAGGTCATTTCTGGATGTGAGAAAGTAGTTGAGGGTTTTTGGAGCATATCACTAAGCACATGAAGCAAGAGTCTCATTAAGCAACACCTCATCCCTCCTTGATAGTATTGGCTTTTCCTATAGACTCAATGTGATCTTGGAGCACTAAAATATAAAATGAAGAGTCTTGAGCTTGAAGCTTGAGCCAATCCTTCGTCCTTAGCATCTTGAAGGAGTTCCCACATCCTTTAGTCCATGCCACTCCATTGTTGAACTTATCTGAAACATACTAGATAAAAGTGTTAGTCCAGCAAGAGATATGTTGACATTAATTACCAAAACCACCTAGGGAGCACTTGTGCTTTCAGAAACATTTATCATGAAATAAGGAAATAAATAATAACTTTATTATTGGCTCTAGGGCATATTTCCTTCAATTTAGGCATGTGTGGTAGCGCCACACTTGGGCTTAGCCAAAAGGGGCTGCTCGTGGCGCCCTATGATATCCCCTTTTTTGACCCTCTGGTCTTCATATTAGACCCATACCATAACTACAAACACTTTTGAGCTAGAGGAGACGAGTCATATTGCCTTCTTGAGGCTCTTCTCCTTAGTCGTATATTATTCCGGAAGGTTTTCGAATACTTAGGAATCTTACCGGACCTTACGGTGGTCTTAAGGTGGAGACTACCTCAAGCAATAAGTGGAGGGAAAGATCTACGAAAAAAGCTCAATTTGATCGGGATTTGAGGGGGTCTTAAGGTGGGAAGAGAGGGACCTCCCCTGTGTTCTTCGATGCCCGGGTAGCCAGACGATTGGGGGCTGCGAGTAGAGTAGGCTCCACATATGGCCAATCCCGGTTTATTACCTCTTCGGCATGTTGCATCGCGGCCTGTCGCATCTTCGTCGGTGTCAAAACGCCATAGTGTACGGTGTTTTAGGCAGGTTGAAACGTCATGGTCCATAGCGTTTCCTACGGTGCCACGTCAGACGGAACATGAATGGTGACCCAACACGTGAGCCAGGGCCAAACGCCGTTGACCATGGTGTCTTGCATGCAGCACAAAGTACACGATGGATGATCAATAAAAATGACAAACTGTAAAAATGTCTTAAACTAAGGTTATTTACGCTAATTTTTGTGTCTTCCCTATGACTCCTATGGACGAGAGCTCCTTGACGAGGGCTCGCAGGCGGATCCTGTCGATGCTGGATCTGCTTTGCCTCTCATGGCCTTACGGCCATGGGTGTGTGGTGGATCTTGGTCCTTGCTGGTGGAAAGGCTCCTCCTTCATTTTTAGTTGTCTTTTCGATTTCGTTTAGAGTTTGTGTCCTGCTCAAGAAGACGAGGCGGCGGCTTTCTAAAGATAGAATAAGGTTCTCCCCGCCTAGCCCCCGTTTCGATGGCTCGTCAAGAGTCCTTAGAAGGCGTGTGGAGGTGTGTCTCCGACGGATCTCACAAGATTCGGTTGCCATTTGTCTCGGTGGATCTTGTTGGATCCGGTCTTTCTTCCTTTGCATTTGTATGTCTATAGGTTGGATCCTTCTGATACATTTCTCTTCATCAGCGTCGATTGTTGTCCTGGTGCGTTGGTCCTTTGGGGCCATAGCTCGACGACTTTCTGAATGTCTATTTCAATAAGGTTTGCCTGACTTCTATAAGGGATGGTGGATAACAGCGACGTGTCCTCGGCTCGTTTGATGAATAAATTAGGATGCGGATAACCACCACACGTGTGGCATTTAGGGGGTGTGTGCCGCACGCCACGTGTGGCACAGACACGAATTAGCCCGCACGACGGCGTTCGGGCGCTCCCATCCGCAGCCAACACGTCTGATGTGTGGCGCAATCGCGCGCACGTCCGGGCGAGCGAACCCGCTGCCCGCACAAACTCGCGCACCCATCGACCGAACCCTCGCGTTCGACCCAACTTGCCACTGCCTGTGGTTGTCTGCAACCTATGCACCAGCAGATCTTCCCCTACCTCCGTCGGCTTCCTTCACTAGTTGCCATGGCAACCAAATCAGATCCCTAGCGCCCACACCCCCCATCGACGAAAAAAGACAGCAACAAGCTCACATGTTAGGAAACCTGTCTCCTCCTCCTTCCCCAAATCCCACCCCACTCCCCCCAACCCCACCGTGGATTGCCCATGTAGATGGCGACTGGATCCACAATTCCGGCTGCTCATGTTTATTCTCCTCTGCCCTCGAACAATCACAAATTTGTCATGTTCTATCATGGATCTGATCTAAGAAATTAGGTTCCAGATGCTATCAGCAGGTGTTCGAAAAGGATGTTTGAGATTCACTAAGAACAGGGAAGAACGAAGCAATTTGGGGCAGGTCATATGAAGTGAAAAAATATTTGCCACCTACCTATGTCGTCAGTTGCCACCTATCTATGTCGTTAGTTGCCATCATATTATATTGTCAGTTGCCATCAGTTCAACAAACTAGTCATCATCCAGATTGTAGAAAGAGGATGAACATGCATGCCCTATCGTCTGAAAAATGCACGCATGTGCTGATTCCTACTTGCCATGCTTTAATAGTTGTTTACAACATGAATGTGATAAGATTGTCATGTTTCCTTTTATGTGCAAATAGCAAACAAATGGAATTCAAAAAACCGAGTAATGATGCGTTCTTATTCGTGAAGTGACCGAAAACACAATGTGAAAAGCAGAGAAAAATGAATCATGAAGACATGGCTGATCCTTGGTTTTCTGGAAGGCCGCAAGCGCCGTTTTAGGATGCAACAGAGTAAAATCAACTCATTTCTACAGGACCATTGCTGCCACTACTAGAGCAGTACGCGAGCTTATGTACGATGCATGATCAAAAAAGGACAGTTGACATTTTGTGGACTTCAAAATGGTATTCTACTTATGTAGTACTATGACGTTGTTTGCGGGTTCTTATAAGACGAACACATAGGCAGGGGTACCGTGGAAAATTGGAACACGAGGGGCTATCTGTGATATATATACACGAAACCAACTTCAAGTAGCAAATGTGGAAAATCAAGGTAATGAAATTAAGAAAAATAGCATCTCCATGTGGCGAATATAACTTGCAAAGGATGGCAAGACTTACGAGTATTTTGCAAAAACACAGACCATTATGCAACACGTGGCGACAGGTGGCAACCGGATACCTGCCATCAACGTCTTACGGAGGTGAGACATAAGAAACTGATTTTGTGAATAGTGTATCAGGAAAGGAAACTAGATGACATTGGTGCTTGCATGATGTGACGATTAAAATGAAGAAAAAGATGGCAACTCAAATTTGTAGTTGATAGAAATGAAGAAAATGATGGAGTGCAAATGACAAGCATACACAGTTGTATTTGCCACATGTAGACAAATGTGTGGGCAGTTGCCATGTCTCAACAACTACATTTGCCATGAATCAACAACTACAGTTGCCATGTCTAAACAACTGCAGTTGCCATGTATCAACAACTATAGTTGCCATGACTCAACAATTGTAGTTGCCATGATTGAATAACTACATATGCCATGTTTTAAAAAGCTACAGTTGCCATGCCTGACCCAAAATAGTTGGTCAATCCTTGTCAACTGTAGTTGCCTTCCTAGGTGGACTATGTTTGACATGATTTCAAAGTTAACTTCCACGTGATCGCAGGTTATTATGATGCAACCACACCAACAAATGTCTCGTGGCAAGCTTCACCATTGTAGGCCGTCGGTAATGCAGATACAACGCACCAAATTGAAGTGTCACACAAACTTCAATTAGCACATGTGGCACAACAAGGTAAAATATCTGAACCAAGAAAACATCATGCATTTGCTTTGTGCAAAAACATTGGGAACGGTGCATTTGTCACGGTGGGAGTGGCAAATGCCACCAAGTGAATATGACCATTAGTAATCTATGATCATCTGGTCTGTGTGTATTAGCCATTTGTGATTATCTGCATTTGCCATGTAGGATCATATCTAGAATGCAAGTTTTGATGTTGAGATGTTGGTTGCCATGACATGGCAACTGCAGCTGCCATATTAGGTCAACTGCAGCTGCCATGGCTAGAGAACTGCAATTGCCATGCATGGCAAAATGCAGATGCTCAAGAATTGCATATATATGAATGATATCATCCAAAAAATGATAGGTTACAGTTGCCATGATTTCAAAGATGCACATTCCAGCACTTTATATATGTAAAGTTATACAACTGCAGTTGTGTACAATGTTTCAGATGCAGTTGCCATGAACAAAATCGGATGCAGCTGCTATCATTTCATTACGACGAACCAGCCATTCAAGCAATATTGCTTACACACGTACCTGATTTTTTGAAGGAGCTTCAACTACAATCAACAGTGGCAAAGGAACAACTGTTGTGGGAACCTCAGAGAACACTGAAGGAGCATTCCACGAGAAAGTCACTGATGCAGCCACAAACAATGCGGAATCAGTGTCAGAAATGGCAATCGTTGCAGCAATGCCGACAAGCACGGCTCTGCACACCAGCACAAGCAACACTCAAGCACATGAAATAGCCACCAATACTGAAGTAAATGATGAAACTGATGAAGAAGTGCAAGGGGAAGAAGAAGATGGACAATCGGAAATCATGATACCTCAACCACCATATCTTGGATAAAGATTTGGTACTTTTGAAGATGCCAAGGAGTACTACTAGAGATATGCGATGTTCCATGGATTTGCGGTGAACACAGAATACCATAGGAAAATTAAAAAACTAACGACTACAGCAGAGGTGAGATAAGGTACTACAAGGCACGGAAGAACAAGAAAGGAAAAGGTGTTGTGCCTGTCGTGCCGGAACAAAAGAGAGGCATCATTCTCAAAACGGGATGCCCTGTTCGGTTGAAGCTAAACACAAATGGAGCATGGTGGGTGGTCACTGAATATTTCGAAGAACACAACCACGACCTCATAAAGAAGTTTGACCTAGTAAAATTTCTGAGCGCCCATAGAGGATTCAGTCTCATCGAGAAGAAATTCATAAGGTTGCTACATGATTGTAACGTCGTTCCATCAAGAATGGTCCAAATACTGTCACTGATCCACAGCGGAGATGGGAGCCTGAGTAGCATGCCCTACATACCAGCAGACGTCAAAAACCTAAAGGCAAAGTACCATAGAGAGAGCAGGTTGGTTGACATAGAAGCCATGCTAGCCTACTTCGAAGGGAAAGCAAACGCAGATAGTGATTTCTTCTATAGGAAATATCAAAAACAACTAAAGAAGTCAAAAATGAAAAATAAGAAGCAGTGACTAGAATTATGGATTGCAAGGAAGAAAAGGAGTTTCAACGGGGAACGGCAGAGTTGCCGTATCAAGACAATTATGGTTGCCATGTGTAGTCAACCATGGTGGAAGTGGTTAGGCGGTGTCAAAGATGACACAACTAACCAACAGTTTCCCATATTTTGTATCAGAAGCCCTGTGTGCAGCAAGTACAGCCTTGACAACATCATACGTCCACGCAGAGACGGGAAACTTATGTGCAGGCGGCGGGCCTCCTATCCCAGTAAAGTTGATAGTGGACAAATCAAGACTATCGACGTACATGATCTGGTTTGCACAATAAAGCGAACAAGTAAATCAGAGTATGACAATGATCAAATGTTGTCCAGGAAAAAGAAAACATATAGAAATGTGGGGAAAAAGAAAAATGAAAATGACCACGGTTTAAACGTCATTGGTAGTACAATGCCCCTTGAGTCACAAGTTTAAAAAAAGTAAAACAAAGAGATTTTCCATCTACATATGTCCTTAGTTTTAACCTACATATATTGTTAGTTGTAAACATGTTATGTTAGCAGTTGCCATGTTATTATATTCTTAGTTGCCACCAGTTCAACACTGTAATTGCCATCCAGATTATACAAATAGAAATGAACATAGGAAGTGGTTCACTATGTGTACTATATCTAGAAAAAATGAAATTGCCTTGAAAACACCAACTACAATTGCCATGTATCAAACAAACTTCAATTTGGCATGAAGAAGTCACAAAACAAAAAATAAAAAATAGTTGCCACGCACGATCAACTATGATTGCCATACAAAATCAGATAAAAGCTCTATCAAGAACTATGGTTTGTTCAGACTATGGCCAAACAGAGATACTAAAATTCAAAAACAGTTTGGTTGCCACTTATTAACAACTGCAAATGTTGATTTATGAAAAGAATGAATCATGATAAGAACATTTGCATAAAGAGTAGGGGGGAAGATACCATTAGATGCAAGCGACATCCCTTTTGGTACATCTTATTTGAGAATGCATCATGTAGGAAGTCGGCAATAAATTTACGCCAATTCATGTTTTTAACATCTTTCAGCTTCGCCTACGCAAACACAATTCGGGACAAAAAAGATGTCGCGTCGGCATTCAAGAAAAACATTAAAACTAGTAATGACTAACTTCTGCATGACATCAAAAACAAAAAGATTGTATGTAAAGAGAGTGGATTCAGCAGGATAGGAAAGCACTTGTTGCTTGCGCGAAGAGATGTGGTAGGTGCAAATACAGCCGAGATAAAGTACATGAGCAGCTTCATCTTAAAAACCACACCATGGGTTGTAATCTTCTCCAGCGAAGTTGCCAGAACAACCATATTAGGCATGGAAGCCATTCCAGGAAACAAACGGGCAAACAAAGCTTGACTAATCTTATTGGTCACTTCATAAGGGACTTTTATATCTCCATGGGGTACACCCAAAGTGCAGAACATAGATTCCTCATTCAAAGGAAATCTTCCGCGTCCCAGAATCACGAAGTCCCTAGAAGCAGGCTCATATATCTCGCCGAGCAAGTCACATACATGATTTACTAGGTTCGTGCACTGAACCATCATCAGAGCCTGCATACCCATCTCACCGGCAGCTGCCTTGTGATCATCAGTAAATCCCTGTGTCAGTATAGTCAGGCATTCTTGTGAAGCCCTATTGCGCACACGCTTCTTCTTCTGCATAACACAAAAAGAATCATTTTGTTGCCATGTTGCAATGTAGTAAAAATTAGTTCTAACAGAAGAATGAAAACTCAGTACCATATTATAACATAGGAGAAGAGTGACCTCATCCCCACGATTCTGTGGTGGTGGCTCCATGAAGTCATCATCATCATCATCTTGATGGTCGCCACGAGCCATATTTGCTACAGTAAGAGCAAAAACACATTAGTGTGAAATGAAAACACATCAGACAAATTTAGAAAGTGATACACTAAGTAACGAATCACTGGATATCATCATTAACAGAAAATGAAAAATGCCACATTTACCCCACAGTTTTAGCATGTGAAAAGTTTGTAATTGCCATGTGCTGAACATGCACAGAAAGGCAAAAAATAACCAATTGGAAAGCAGGTGGAAAACATGGCAACTGGATATGTGTTTGCTTCTTAAGAATGCAGTTGCCATGTAGGAGATTCAAGTTGCCATATTGGTAAAATAAACAATGTGGCAACTGAGGGCAGTACATCGGAACACCAAACTACCATTGTCTAACAATCAGTGTGGCAACTAACACATTGGCTTAATAAAAAGCACATGACACATCTACAAAGTTTAGGTTGCCTTGTTAACAAAACAAAAGGATGTGGCAACTAAGAAACTGATTGATTGATTGATTGATTAATTGATTGCTTGATTGATTGATTGATTCAGTTGATCGTATATACACAACCAACGCCATGGGAATTAATGTGTTTGTTGGCTACCAATAGTACATAACAAGAGAAGACAATACATTAGATGGATACATACTCTGCTTTCAGAACTCTTAATATATACTCTACTCAATGCTGAGCCAGAAAACTGAATATAGATGGGGCCAAGACATGCCATATAATGCTAGTGGGGACCAAATCTCCTAAAACTAGCTAGTTTTGTCTGACAAATGGAGGATTAGGAGTACATATATGTGTAGTATTGAGAACATAGGGGTCGTGGAATTGTCACGTCAGATGTCCTAGTGAAAGGACTTAGTCGTGGAGCCATGTCAACTAGGAAGCTTAAAGGGGTTAATCGGGACAAAGGACACAGGGTTTATACTGGTCCGGCCCCTTACGGTGAAGGTAAAAGCCTATGATCCAGTTTTGAGTGGGATTGCTTATGTCTCGATTACTAGCGAGCGAATCCGCTTGACCTAGTTCTCGATCTGATGTTACCTGCCCTTAACCGCCGCCGGGTGGTCCCTTTATATACAGAGGTCGACGCCCAGCGGTTCACAGAGTCTCGGCCGGCTCATAAACAGTGTCCGGCTCGGTCTCTCTTTCTATTCCTGCCTTACAATACAAGTTATATACATATGGCGGTTTATCTCTACGGGCCTTAACTCGCCTTTGGGCATGGGCCCTTAACTGAACCGCCATCTTCAAGTGTCGTCTTGGGCTTCATATCTAGAATCTCCATAGTTATAACCCGGGCCCTCCTGGGCGGGTCATACCGAATAGTTATATCCCCAAAATTGGGCCCCAGGTTGATTTGAACTGGTTCATGTCAATTTTAAACACTTAGAAAAAGTCTCCTGCTCTTCATTGCGCGAGAAAATATAACCCGCCATGACGTCATCTTCTGGATTTGCGATAACCCGCCATGACGTCATATGTCTTTAATTCGCACTTTGTCCAACATATCTCAACGTATCCTTATCTTAATGACCATCCCGAGAATCGAGGCGTCCTAGTATCTAGATAACCATATTTTCGGCCTCCTCGTTTTTCGCGCCCACTTAAGAGCATTTTATTATAAATAGGCACGACCGGTCTTTCCTCATTCTCCCATTTTCCATCGTCTTCCACCTCTCGCACCCTTCTTCTACTCGAGCTCCGCCGCCACCATAGAGCACACCGGCGTCCTCGTCTAGGCCGCTGCATCAACCTGAGTCAAACCAGAGAACGGCGGCGACCCTCCGTAGTAGATCTGCAGCTGTAAGTTCCTGCCTTCCCACACTTTAGATCTGCATTAGGGTTTCTGCCTGTTCTTCGTGTTCTTCACTGTTGTTGGGGAACGTAGCAGAACTTCAAAATTTTCTACGCATCACCAAGATCAATCTATGGAGTAATCTAGCAACGAGGGGAAGGAGAGTGCATCTACATACCCTTGTAGATCGCTAAGCGGAACGTTCAAGTGAACGGGGTTGATGGAGTCGTACTCGTCGTGATCCAAATCACCGATGATCCTAGTGCCGAGCAGGACGGCACCTCCGCGTTCAACACACGTGCAGCCCGGTGACGTCTCCCATGCCTTGATCTAGCAAGGAGAGAGGGAGAGGTTGGGGAAGACTCTGTCCAACAGCAGCACGATGGCGTGGTGGTGGTGGAGGAGCGTGGCACTCCAGTAGGGCTTCGCCAAGCACCGCAAGGGATGAGGAGGGGGAGGGGTAGGGCTGCGCCAAGAGGGAGATCAAATCATATGTTGGGCAGCCCCCAAACCTCAAGTATATACAGGGGGAGAGGAGGGGCTGCGCCCCCACCTAGGGTTCCCTCCCTAGGGGTGGCGGCAGCCCCCAGATCCCATCTGGGTGGCGGCCAAGGGGGGAGAGAAGGGGGGCGCACCTAGGGTGGGCCTTAGGGCCCAACTGGACCTAGGATTTGCCCCTCCCACTCTCCCTGCGCCTTGGGCCTTGGTGGGGGGTGCACACTAGTAGAAAAAGGGTCAAATGTGAAGCACATTAGTGCCGGTTTGTATTAGAGCCGGCACTAATGTATACATTAGTGCCGGTTCCAACGGCTAGCCGGGCCTCTCTCATTAGTACCGGTTCGTGGCAAACCTTTAGCACCGGTTTGTGCCACGAACCGGTACTAATTAGAGGGTGGCGAGGATGTTGTCGATCTGGGCCCCTCCGGCACCTTTAGTACCGGTTCGTGCCACGAACCGGTACTATAAATCGCCCTACATAAACCCTTCGTCCCACCCGAGCTCGCTCTGTTCTTCCCCTTTCCCTCTCCTCTCTGTTCTTCCCTCTTCCTCTCAAGCTCATCACACATTTTGCCCAAAATTTGTCAAGATTTGAAGGCCCCATCCATTCAAATGATCACAAAGGTTAGCAACTTTGTCCTTTCATCTCTCATTGCTAGATTAGCTCTTGCAATGCTTTATATAGTTACTAATTTGTGAGTTTAGTAATTTGGGAGGAAATATATATATGTGCTAGTATTTGATTTATATGCAATTTGAGGTCAAAAATAACACTTAGTTTGCATCTGTAGGTGTGGTTTACTTAGTGCCTTCTAAATCTCCGTCGTAACCACCGTCGATCGCCCTTGACGATCCGTCACCGGCACCACCTTGTGGTGAGCCTCTTGTTCATGTAATTTTATATAAACAATTGATGTTTGTGTGATTTGGATATATAGTTAATCATGTAATAATTATCTTACCCGTACGTTATTTGTTATACATAGTGCCATGGTTTTGATATCCGTCCCCGTCGGCCCTCGTCCTTGTTATGATTCGGATGTGGTATATTCTCTTTTAAAACTATTAGTTGCATTTCGTGTTTATGACAAATTATGCCCATCAAGTTGACATAGATATTTTTATCTAGGAGGTATGTGAACCGGAAATTCCAACCGACCCTATTGTCGAGAGGTTAAATTTAGTTGAAAGAGAAAATGAGTACTTGAAAGAAAAATTGAAAAGAATTCAGGGGGAGAAGATGGAATTGGAGTTGCATGTTGCCGATGTCGTCGATGATCACAAGATCAAGATGGAGAAAATGCGCTTGAAGAATAGAAAGATTAGAAAATATGCCATCGATAGTGAGGCTTGGTATCATTATCTTTGTTGGATCAATTGTTACCTTAGTTGCGATCTTGATCGCATTTGTTGTTGCATTTAAATGCTTTAGCTAGAGAGTTATTTGTTTGTTGCATTTAAGTGTTGTATGAACTTTATGTATGAACTTGTATTAATTTGGTCTATTCGATGTTGTGTAATGAAGATGAGCCGCAATGGATGTATGATGACCGATGCTCACCCCAGTTCGTTGAGGGCGCATACTTTTACGCTTGTGGCTGAGGCAAACAAGCGGGCGGATGGTTTTATGCCTTGTCCATGTGGTGTCTGTAAGAATGGTCACAATTACTCTCGTCAAGAACCATTCACGTCCACTGTTTAAGTCGGTTTCATGCCCCACTATAATGTTTGGACCAAGCACGGAGAAAGAGGGGTTATGATGGAAGACAATGAAGAAGAAGAGGACGACGACAGCTATCCCGGCCATGGGTTCCCTGAATACGATGATACAACAATGGGGAAGAAGCTGAGCGGTAATGCGGAAGAAGCTGAGCGGCAATGCGGGAAGAAGTTGAAGAAGAGGCATCGATGAGCCCGTTGATGATCTAGGTCGGGCCATTGCCGATGCAAAGAGAAATCTAGCGCAAGTGATTTGGAGAAGAAGAAGTTGTAGTGCGTTAGAGGATCACGAAAAATTGTTGTACCAATTGCGTGGGTGACAAGAAAAAGCTGGGCACCACATCTGGAATTGCTGCATTGGAAGGCGAGAATGGTGTATCGACAAGGGATTTGGAAAGTTCTTTGGTAATGATAAAGGATATGCTTCCAAAGGACAACGAATTGCCCGAGATACGTACAAAGCAAAGAAGGCTGTCGCCCTCTAGGGTTAGAGGTGCAAAAGATACATGCATGCCCTAATGATTGCATCCTGTCATGCGTGAGTACGAGGATTTGAGCGCTTGTCCGGTATGTGGTGCATTGCGCTATAAGATCAGCCGCGATCAGCTGGTGTTGTCGAGGGCGCCCGCCCAGAAGAAGATTCCTGCCAAGGTGATGTGGTATTCTCCTATAATACCACGGTTGAAACGTTGTTCCAAAACAAAGAGCATGCCAAGGCGATGAGATGGCACAGAGAAGACCGTAAGAAAGACGGAAGTTGAGAATACCGGACGGGTCGCATGGAGAAAAATCGAAAGAAAGTACGGGAAGGAGTTTGCGGATGGCGCAAGGAGCGTATGGTTTGGTCTAAGCGCAGATGGCATTAATCCTTTTGGGGAGCAGAGCAGCAACCATAGCACCTGGCCTGTGACTCTATGTTTGTATAACCTTCCTCCTTGGTTGTGCATGAAGCGGAAGTTCATTATGATGCCGTGCTCATCCAAGGCCCTAAGCAACCCGGCAACGACATTGATGTGTACCTAAGGCCATTAGTTGAAGAACTCTTACAGGCTGTGGAATGGAGCAGTGTATGCGTCGTGGGATGAGCACATGGGGAAGAATTTGACCTCAAAGGCGTTCTGTTCGTGACCATCAATGATTGGCCTGCTCTCGGTAACCTTCGGAGACAGGACAAACAAGGGATACCGCGGATGCATGCACTGTTTGGATGATACCGACGATATATATTTGAATAGTTGTAAGAAGAATGTGTACAGGACATCGCCGATTTCTTCCGGCGGGCATCCGTAAGAAAGAAAGGCAAGCATTTCAAAGGTGAGGCGGATCACGGACGAAGCCTCGCCATCGTCTTGGTGCTGATGTACATGATATGGTCAAGGATTTGAAGGTGATATTTGGAAAGGGTCTGGCGGACAACCTGTTCGAAGGGCACGCGACGGACGCGCACCCATGTGGAAGAAGAAATCTATATTTTGGGACCTGCCATATTGGAAAGACCTAGAGGTCCGCTCCGCAATCGACGTGATGCACGTCACGAAGAATCTTTGCGTGACCTGCTTGGCTTCTTGGGCGTGTATGGGAAGACAAAAGATACACCGAGGCACGGAGGACCAGCAACGTATGCACGGAGAAGATGGCATACATCGGGGTCATGCAAGCTACGCTCTTACCAAAGAAGAGAAGGAAATCTTCTTTGAATGCCTTTCGATATTAAGGTACCGTCGGCTTCGTCGAATATAAAGGGAATAATAAACATGGCGAGAAAAAAGTTCCGAACCTAAAGTCTCATGAGCGCCACGTGATTATGACGCAAGCTGCTTCGGTTGCATTAAGGGGCTTCTACCGAAAACGTTCGATTAGCCATTGTGAAGCTATGTGCATTTCTCAATGCAATCTCTCGAAGGTAATCGATCCGAAATCATACCAAGGTTCTGAGAATGATTTGGTGCAATGTCTTGTCGATTTCGAGTTGGTGTTCCCACCATCCTTCTTCAACATCATGGCCTTGCGTCCTAGTTCACCTATCTTGAAGAGATTAACATTTTGGGTCCCATTTCTACACAATATGTTCCCCTTTGAAAGGTTCATGGGAGTCTTAAAGAAATATGTTCATAACCGTGCTAGGCCATAAGGAAGCATCTCCAAGGGCCATCAAAATGAGGAGGTCATTGAGTTTTGTATTGACTTTATTCGACCTTAAGCCGATTGGTGTTCTGAATCGCGGCATAAGGGCGGATCGGATGGAAAAGGCACGCTAGGAGGAACAAATAATATGTATGGACGGACATTCTCTCACTGAAGCACACTACAGTTCTCTGAATTCCTCCTTGGTGGCTCCGTATATGGATGAACAAAAGAATTTGCTACGCTCCAAACACGGAGCGGTCGATGAGTGGATTACACGTGAACAAACCAGAGTTTCGCCAATGGTTGCGTACACGTACCATGCATGCCACCTCTATTGAAGATGACTGTACTTGCTGTCCCAGCTACCATCTTGAATATAATGACTTTCAAAGGGTGCGAGATAAATGGTAATACATTTTACACGATTGCCCAAGATAAGAAGAGCACCAACCAAAACAGTGGTGTCGCTTTGATGCGTAAACCAAGACGGAAAGGAAACATATTATGGTTATATACAGGACATATGGGAACTTGACTATCGGCGTGGTTTAAAGGTCCCTTTGTTTCGGTGCAAATGGGTCAATATGACACGAGGCGGGTAACGGAAGACCCGCGATGCGGAATGACAACAAGGATCTCAACAATCTTGCGTGTGCGAGACGAACCATTCGTCCTAGCCAATGATGTGGCACAGGTTTTCTATGTGAAGGACATGTCTACCAAGCCAAGAAAAAGAAAAGATAAGGAAGCGAATGCATCGTACGATGAGCCAAAGCGGCACATAGTTCTTTCTGGGAAGAGAAACATCGTGGGAGTGGATGACAAGACAGACAAGTCATAAGGAAGCACTCGACAAATCTATCGTCAGTTGCTATTGTCTGTAAGTGATTTCTTTCTATAATTTAAGTCTCAAGCTAGCTGTAGTGATCCTTTTGAGATCAATCATTACCGTAATTATCCTCACTATATTCTTTTACTCGTGGTATTATGCGTGATGAAGATATATGAAATGAAAAAAGGTGGACGCTATGGCATTGGGTTCATTGACCCAAACACCGTTAATGAATTCACATGGAACATAAATGAACACCATGCAAAGGAAGTAGAAAGCAGCATGCTAGAGTTCTTGAAGCGCCTCAAATACAATGAAGATATACTACTTCCTTACCACTTTGGGTGAGTCACACTGTCTTGTACTACAAATTCTCTGTTTTTGCCTACTAGCTATAGCTACATGTTTTTGCTAACATATGCCCGCTTAATTAAGACATGTAAACGTGTGTGCATATGCAGATTTCACTGGGTCTTGTGTATCATTAAAGTTGACGCCGGAACAGTTGAAGTACTGGACTCACTAGTCTCAAAAAAACTGACTTTAACATCTTGTATGGGATAGTCAACAGGTAATTTCAATCATTATTAACTATATATCTCGGCCTATTTAGTTCGTCATTTCATGATATGAACTATTTAATAACCCCTTTATTCATTTTCTTTGTCGGCGGGTAGGGCTTGGGCAAGATTCATCAGCGTCACGCCCGGCGAATGGAAACAAAAGCTTGAATGGTTTCGACCCAAGGTAAGTAATTATAGTACTAGCTAGCTAGCTTGCTAGCTGCCATCTCTTTAATTATCATGCTTGATTAATTTTTATCTGATCAAATTCCATTCTCGTAAAGGCCACAAGCGGTAGCAGGTAATCGATCTGTGTGCATTCTGCGTTTGCGAGAATATTCGCATGATGGCGTCCGAAAGGAGCAGATCTCAAAGACAGCAATGGGTACGCTTGTCGAACACTATTCACAATTTTACACCATTATCGATATCTAGCTAGTCACACAACTAATACACATGCATATTGATCTCCTTCTTAACAGTTCAAAGAGGTGCGGGAGAAGCTCATAGAAACGGAGCGCGTAGAAGCACTTCAAGAGGAAATAGCGGGATTTTTGCTCGACGAGCTCATAAATCCGAATGGAGAATTCTATTACCCGCTACCGCCCCAATGAAATCCACTTTCAATTGTCATCGTGCTCCGAAGGCACCAATTAGACTGGCTCCGAAGGCAACATTCATATGTAGGAGAAATTGTATATATATGTACATGTGTGTATGTGTGAATTAATTAATATGGTGGTTTAATTTGTGAGACATTAATGTGATATATATATATGCATCATTGGTTCTACTAGAAATTATATATATATATATATATATATATATATATGCATAACGTGTACAATGTGTAGTATCGTAAAATACCAAAGAAACGAAAAAGAATTAAAATGAAAACACAAAATTAAATGAAAAAGAAATCATAAAACTAAAACCTACCAAACCTTATAGTACCGGTTGGTGTTACCAACCGTACTAAAACCTCAAAGCCACGGCGCTAGCTAGTGCCACGTGGTGGCTCTTTAGCACCGGTTCATGCTGAACCGGTGCTAAAGGGGGGGCCTTTAGTGACCACTAATTAGTGCCGGTTATGTAACCGGCACTATAGGGCCTTACGAACCGGTGCTAATGCCCGGTTCTGCACTAGTGGCACCAGCCCACCTGGAGTTGGTCCCCTCCCACACTTGGCCCATGCAGCCTTCTGGGGCTGGTGGCCCCACCTGGTGGACCCTCGGGACCCTCCCGGCGGTCACGGTACATTACCGATAGCACCCGAAACTTTTCTGGTGACCAAAGCAGGACTTCCCATATATAAATCTTTACCTCCGGACCATTCCGGAACTCCTCGTGACGTCCGGGATCTCATACAGGACTCCGAACAACATTCGGTAACCACGTACATCTATTCCCTATAACCCTAGCGTCATCGAACCTTAAGTGTGTAGACCCTACGGGTTCGGGAGACACGTAGACATGACCGAGACAACTCTCCGCCCAATAACCAACAGCAGGATCTGGATACCCATGTTGGCTCCCACATGTTCCATGATGATCTCATCAGATGAACCACGATGTCGAGGATTCAATCAATCTCGTATTCAATTCCCTTTGTCTAGCGGTATAGTACTTGCCCGAGATTCGATCGTGGGTATCCCGATACCTTGTTCAATCTCGTTACCAGCAAGTCTCTTTACTCGTTCCGTAACACATCATCCCGTGATCAACCCCTTGGTCACATTGTGCACATTATGATGATGTCCTATCGAGCAGGCCCAGAGATACCTCTCCGTCACACGGAGTGACAAATCCCAGTCTTGATTCGTGCCAACCCAACAGACACTTTCGGAGATACCCGTAGTGCACCTTTATAGCCACCCAGTTATGTTGTGACGTTTGGTACACCCAAAGCATTCCTACGGAATCCGGGAGTTGCACAATCTCATGGTCTAAGGAAATGATACTTGACATTAGAAAAGCTTTAGCATACGAACTACACGATCTTTGTGCTAGGCTTAGGATTGGGTCTTGTCCATCACATCATTCTCCTAATGATGTGATCCCGTTATCAACGACATCCAATGTCCATGGTCAGGAAACCGTAACCATCTATTGATCAACGAGCTAGTCAACTAGAGGCTTACTAGGGAGATGGTGTTGTCTATGTACCCACACATGTATCTGAGTTTCCTATCAATACAATTATAGCATGGATAATAAACGATTATCATGAACAAGGAAATATAATAATAATAAGTAATTTATTATTGCCTCTAGGGCATATTTCCAACAGTCTCCCACATGCACTAGAGTCAATAATCTAGTTCAAATCACCATGTGATTAACACTCACAGGTCACATCGCCATGTCACCAACATCCATAGAGTTTACTAGTGGCAATAAACTAGTTCACATCATCATGTGGTTAAGACTCAATGAGTTCTGGGGTTTGATCATGTTTTGCTTGTGAGATAGGTTTTAGTCAACGGGTCTGCAACATTCAGATCCGGATGTACTTCGCAAATCTCTAGGTCATATTGTAAATGCTGCTTCCACGCTCCACTTGGAGCTATTCCAAATGGTTGCTCCACTATACATATCCGGTTTGCTACTCAGAGTCATTCGGATAGGTATTAAATCTTGCATCGACGTAACCCTTTACGCCGAACTTTTTATCACCTCCATAATCGAGAAACATGTCTGAGGGAGTCCTGGACTAGGGGGTGTCCGGATAGCCGAACTATCATCATCGGCCGGACTCCAAGACTATGAAGATACAAGATTGAAGACTTCGTCCCGTGTCCGGATGGGACTTTCCTTGGCATGGAAGGCAAGCTTGGCAGTACAGATATGTAGATCTCCTACCATTGTAACCGACTCTGTGTAACCCTAGCCCTCTCCGGTGTCTATATAAACCGGAGGGTTTTAGTCCATATGACGAACAACAATCATACCATAGGCTAGCTTCTAGGGTTTAGCCTCCTTGATCTCGTGGTAGATCCACTCTTGTACTACCCATATCATCAATATCAATCAAGCAGGAGTAGGGTTTTACCTCCATCGAGAGGGCCCGAACCTGGGTAAAAACATCGTGTCCCTTGTCTCCTGTTACCATCCGCCTAGACGCACAGTTCGGGACCCCCTACCCGAGATCTGCCAGTTTTGACACTGACATTGGTGCTTTCATTGAGAGTTCCTTTGTGTCGTCACTGATAGGCTGGATGGCTCCTTCGATCATCAACGACGCAGTCTAGGGTGAGACTTTTCTCCCCGGACAGATATTTGTGTTCGGCGGCTTTGCACTGCGGGCCAATTCGCTTGGCCATCTGGAGCAGATCGAAACCTACGCCCCTGGCCATCAGGTCAGATTCGGAAGTTTGAACTTCACGGCTGACATCCGCGAAGACTTAATCTTCGACGGATTCGAGCCACAGCCAAGCGCGCCACACTATCTCGATGGGATGATTTAGCTCTGCTGCCGGACAGTGTCCTGGAGGCCGCACACGAGTCCGCTCCGACCCTTAGTTCGGAGCCGACTGCGCAGATCGAGGATGGGTGGTTAGACACCGCCTCGGGGGCTGCAACCTCTACCGCGATGGAGCCGAATACTAACCTTGTCCCTTGTAAAGCTCGTGACTCCGAGGTACCGGACTCCTCGCCGGACTCCGAACCTCCCGCGCCCCCTCCAATCGAATCCGATTGGGCGCCGATCATGGAGTTCACCACTGCGGACATCTTTCAACACTCACCTTTTGACGACATCCTGAATTCGCTAAAGTATCTCTCGTTATCGGGAGAGCCCTGGCCGAACTGCGGTCAGGATGGTTGGGATACGGACGATGAAGAAATCCAAAGCCCACCCACCTCCCACTTTGTAGCCACTGTCGACGATCTAACCGACATGCTAGACTACGACTCCGAAGACATCGACGGTATGGACGACGATGTCGGAGATGACCAAGAACCAGCGCCTACCGGGCACTGGAAAGCCACCTCAACTCACAATGTATACATGGTGGATACACCAAAAGGAAGCGATAACGAGGAACAACGGGAAGTGGTGAAGGATAACTCCCCCGAAAAGCAACCAAAACGGCGACGCAAGCGCCGCCCAAAGTCCCGCCTTGATAACAACAGCACCCATACCGACCCAGCCAAAGAGTAGGGCGAACCAGTGGACGACGAACATGCCACCAAGCAATCATCCGAACAGGATGAATTGGACGAGCAACCCATCCCCAGCGAAAACAACAGTCCAGACGATCTCACGCCGGACACATCACCGAAGCATAAGAACCTTCACAAAAGGCTCGTCGCCACCGCAAGAAGTTTAAAGAAGCAGAAGCGGAAGCTCAAAACAGCGGAAGACGTACTCAGAATTAGATGGAGCAAAGTACTCAAGACCGCAGATAAATACGGCGATAGTCACCAAGCAAAGAGCTACCCGAAGCGCAAACTGCTGCCCGAATTTGAAGAGGAGGCCGTAGAACCCCCACAGTCAAAAACAAAGAGGCCGCCTGGCCGGATAGACGACCAGATGACAGGCTAAGAGCGGCAGGTGGCGCCGCGCACAAACCGGCAGACGATTCATATAAGGATCCTCGAAAAAAGGTTGGCCCGGTCAGGTCCATCTATGGGCCAAAAAAGAAGGCTCCAGGAAGCAACACAACACGCCGAGTGTTCGAAGATAACGACACACCTAAATATAGGGGCGCCGCACACCCACTATGTTTCACCGATGAGGTACTGGATCATGAATTTCCAGCGGGCTTCAAACCCGTAAACATAGAGGCATATGACGGAACAACAGACCCCGGAGTCTGGATTGAGGATTATATCCTACACATACATATGGCTAGAGGAGACGATCTCCATGCCATAAAATACCTACCCCTCAAGCTCAAAGGGCCAGCTCGGCATTGGCTCAAAACCTCCTAGAAAATACCATTGGAACTTGGGAAGAGCTCGAGGATGCGTTTCGAGCAAATTTTCAAGGGACTTATGTCCGCCCTCCGGATGCAGACGATTTAAGTCACATAACTCAATAGCCCGGAGAGTCGAGACGCATAATTTCTGGAACAGGTTCCTCACCAAAAAGAACCAAATAGTCGACTGTCCGGACGCCGAAGCCTTAGCAGCTTTTAAGCATAACGTCCGAGATGAATGGCTCGCCAGACACCTCGGCCAGGAAAAAACAAGAACAATGGCCGCGCTAACAAGCCTCATGACCCGCTTTTGCGTGGGGGAAGATAGCTGGCTGGCAAGATGCAGCACCAGCGACCCGAGTGAAGGAAATATGCCCTAGAGGCAATAATAAAGTTATTATTTATTTCCTTATATCATGATAAATGTTTATTATTCATGCTAGAATTGTATTAACCGGAAACATAATACATATGTGAATATATAGACAAACAGAGTGTCACTAGTATGCCTCTACTTGACTAGCTTGTTAATCAAAGATGGTTATGTTTCCTAACCATGAACAAGGAGTTGTTATTTGATTAATAAGATCACATCATTAGTTGAATGATCTGATTGACATGACCCATTCCGTCAGCTTAGCACCCGATCGTTTAGTATGTTGCTATTGCTTCCTTCATGACTTATACATGTTCCTATGACTATGAGATTATGCAACTCTCGTTTACCGGAGGAACACTTTGTGTGCTACCAAACGTCACAACGTAACTGGGTGATTATAAAGGTGCTCTACAGGTGTCTCTGAAGGTACTTGCTGAGTTGGCATATTTCGAGATTAGGATTTGTCACTCCGAATGTTGGAGAGGTATCTCTGGGCCCTCTCGGTAATGCACATCACTTAAGCCTTGCAAGCATTGCAACTAATGAGTTAGTTGCGAGATGATGTATTACGGAACGAGTAAAGAGACTTGCCGGTAACGAGATTAAACTAGGTATTGGATACCGACGATCGAATCTCGGGCAATAACATACCGATGACAAAGGAACAACGTATGTTGTTATGCGGTTTGACCGATAAAGATCTTCATAGAATATGTAGGAACCAATATGGGCATCCAGGTCCCGCTATTGGTTATTGACCGGAGACGTGTCTCGGTCATGTCTACATTGTTCTCGAACCGTAGGGTCCGCACGCTTAAGGTTTCGATGACAGTTTCATTATGAGTTTATGTATTTTGATGTACCGAAGGTTGTTTGGAGTCCCGGATGTGATCACGGACATGACGAGGAGTCTCGAAATGGTCGAGACATAAAGATTGATATATTGGACGGATATATTTGGGCACCGGAAAGGTTCCGAACGAGATTGGGATTATCTGGAGTTAGGGAGGTTACGGAACCCCGGTAAGTATATGGGCCTTATTGGGCCTTAGTGGAAGGGAGGAGGAAGGAGCAAAGGAGGGGGCGCGCCCCCCCAAGCCCAATCCTAATTGGGAGGGGGGCCGGCCCCCCTTTCCTTCTTTCCTCCCCCCTCTTCCTTCCCTCTCCTACTCCTAATAGGAAAGGGGCGCCAAACCTACTTGGAGTAGGTTTGCCCCCCCTAGGGCGCGCCTCCCCCTTAGGCCGGCACCGTCCTCCCTCCCTCCTTTATATACGGGGGCGGGGGGCACCCCATAGACACAAGTTGATCATCGTGATCGTTCCTTAGCCGTGTGCGGTGCCCCCCTCCACGATATTACACCTCGGTCATATTGTAGTGGTGCTTAGGCGAAGCCCTGCGACGGTTGAACATCAAGATAGTCACCACGCCGTCGTGCCGACGGAACTCCTCCCCGTACCTCTGCTGGATCGGAGTTCGGGGTGCGTCATCGAGTTGTACGTGTGTCAAGAACTCGGAGGTGCCGGAGTAACGGTGCTTGGATCGGTCGGACCGGGAAGACGTACGACTACTTCCTCTCGTTGTGTCAGCGCTTCGCTTCGGTCTCGAGGGTACGTAGACAACACTCTCCCCTCTCGTTGCTATGCGTCACCATGATCTTGCGTGTGCGTAGGAAATTTTTTGAAATTACTATGTTCCCCAATAGTGGCATCCGAGCCTAGGTTTTATGGTTTGATGTTATATGCACGAGTAGAACACAAGTGAGTTGTGGGTGATATAAGTCATACTGCTTACCAGCATGTCATACTTTGGTCAGTGGTATTGTTGGATGAAGCGGCCTGACCGACATTACGCCGTCGCGCTTCGCGAGACTGGTTTTACCGCCGTGCTATGCACACGGTGACTAGCGGTGTCGGTTTCTCAACTTTAGTTGAACCGAGTTTAGCTCGCCCGGTCCTTGCGAAGGTTAAAACAGCATCAACTTGACAAACTATCGTTGTAGTTTTGATGCATAGGTGAGATTGGTTCTTGCTTAAGCCTGTAGCAGCCACGTAAAACTTGCAACAACAAAGTAGAGGACGTCTAACTTGTTTTTGCAGGGCATGTTGTGATGTGATATGGCCAAGACGTGATGCTATATTTTATTGTATGAGATGATCATGTTTTGTAACCGGTTATCGGCAATCGGCAGGAGCCATATGGTTGTCGCTTATTGTATGAAAAGCAACGCATACTGTAATTGCTTTACTTTATCACTAAGCGGTAGCGATAGTCGTAGAAGCAATAGATGGCGTAAACGACAACGATGCTACGATGGAGATCAAGGTGTCGCGCCGGTGACGATGGTGATCATGATGGTGCTTCGAAGATGGCGATCACAAGCACAAGATGATGATGGCCATATCATATCACTTATATTGATTGCATGTGATGTTTATCCTTTATGCATCTTATCTTGCTTTGATTGACGGTAGCATTTTAAGATGATCTCTCACTAAAAATTATCAAGAAGTGTTCTCCCTGAGTATGCACCGTTGCCAAAGTTCATCGTGCCCAGACACCACGTGATGATCGGGTGTGATAAGCTCTACGTTCATCTACAATGGGTGCAAGCCAGTTTTGCACACGCAGAATACTCAGGTTAAACTTGACGAGCCTAGCATATGCAGATATGGCCTCGGAACACGGAGACCGAAAGGTCGAGCGTGAATCATATAGTAGATATGATCAACATAAGATGTTCACCATTGAAAACTACTCCATCTCACGTGATGATCGGTTATGGTTTATTTGATTTGGGTCACGTGATCACTTAATTGATTGTCTATGTTGATTGTAGATAGATGGCCCGTGCTGTTGTTCCGTTGAATTTTAATGCGTTCCTTGAGAAAGCTAAGTTGAAATATGATGGTAGCAACTACGCGGACTGGGTCCGTAACTTGAGGATTATCCTCATTGCTGCATAGAAAAATTACGTCCTGGAAGCACCGATGGGTGCGAGGCCTGCTGCTGATGCAACTAACGACGTTAAGAACGTCTGGCAGAGCAAAGCTGATGACTACTCGATAGTTCAATGTGCCATGCTTTACAGCTTAGAACCGGGTCTTCAACGACGTTTTGAACGTCATGGAGCATATGAGATGTTCCAGGAGTTGAAGTTAATATTCCAGAAGAATGCCCGGATTGAGAGATACGAAGTCTCCAATAAGTTCTATAGCTGCAAGATGGAGGAGAATAGTTCTGTCAGTGAGCACATACTCAAGATGTCTGGGTATTGTAATCACTTGATTCAAATGGGAGTTACTCTTCCGGATGATAGCGTCATTGATAGAATTCTCCAATCACTTCCACCAAGCTACAAGAGCTTCGTGATGAACTATAATATGCAAGGGATGGATAAGGCGATTCGAGCTCTTCGCAATGCTAAAGGCTGCGGAGGTAGAAATCAAGAAGGAGCATCAAGTGTTGATGGTCAACAAGACCACTAGTTTCAAGAAAAGGGCAAAGGGAAGAAGAAGGAACTTCAAGAAGAACAGCAAACAAGTTCTTGCTCAAGAGAAGAAACCCAAGTCTGGACCTAAGCCTGAAACCGAGTGCTTCTACCGCAGCGCATAGTCACTTTGAAGCGGAACTGCCCCAAGTATTTGGCGGATAAGAAGGATGGCAAGGTGAACAAAGGTATATGTGATATACATGTTATTGATGTGTACCTTACTAGAGCTCGCAATAGCACTGGTATTTGATACTGGTTACATTGCTAATATTTGCAACTCGAAGCAGGGACTACGGATTAGCGAACAACGGCAAGGGCGAGGTGACGATGCACGTGGGAAATGGTTCCAAAGTCGATGTGATCGCGATCGACACGCTACCTCTACATCTACCTTCGGATTAGTATTAGACCTAAATAATTGTTATTTGGTGCGGTGTTGAGCATGAACATTATATCTGGATCTTGTTTGATGCGAGGCGGTTATTCATTTAAATCGAGAGAATAATGGTTGTTCTATTTATATGAGTAATATCTTTTATGGTCATGCACCCTTGAAGAGTGGTCTATTTTGATGAATCTCGATAGTAGTGATACACATATTCATAGTGTTGAAGACAAAAGATGCAGAGTTGATAATGATAGTGCAACTTATTTGTGGCACTTGCCGTTTAGGTCATATCGGTGTAAAGCGCATGAAGAAACTCCATCTTGATGGTATTTTGGAACCACTTGATTATGAATCACTTGGTACTTATGAACCGTGCCTCATGGGCAAGATGACCAAGACACCGTTCTCCCACTATGGAGAGAGCAACAGATTTGTTAGAAATCATACATACGGATGTATGTGGTCCAATGAATGTTGAGGCTCGTGGCGGATATCGTTATTTTCTCACCTTCACAGATGATTTAAGCGGATATGGGTATATCTACTTAATGAAGCATAAGTCTGAAACATTTGAAAAGTTCAAAGAATTTCAGAGTGAAGTTGAAAATCATCGTAACAAGAAAATAAAGTTTCTACGATCTGATCGTGGAGGAGAATATTTGAGTTACGAGTTTGGTCTACACTTAAAACAATGTGGAATAGTTTCAGAACTCACGCCACCCGAACACCACAACAGTAATGGTGTGTCCGAACGTCGTAATCGTACTTTACTTGATATGGTGCGATCTATGATGTCTCTTACAGATTTACCGCTATCATTTTGGGGTTATGCTTTAGAGACAGCCACATTCACATTAAATAGGGCACCATCAAAATCCGTTGAGACGACACCTTATGAACTATGGTTTGGCAAGAAACCAAAGTTGTCGTTTCTTAAAGTTTGGGGCTGCGATGCTTATGTGAAAAAGCTTCAACCTGATAAGCTCGAACCCAAATCGGAGAAATGTGTCTTCATAGGATACCCAAAGGAGACAGTTGGGTACACCTTCTATCACAGATCCGAAGGCAAGACATTCGTTGCTAAGAATGGATCCTTTCTAGAGAAGGAGTTTCTCTCGAAAGAAGTGAATGGGAGGAAAGTAGAACTTGATGAGGTAACTGTACCTACTCCCTTGTTGGAAAATAATACATCATAGGAACCGGTTTCTGTGACGTCAAAACCAACTAGTGAGGAAGTTGATGATGAAGATCATAGAACTTCAGATCAAGTTACTACAGAACCTCGTAGGTCAAACAGAGTAAGATCCACACCGAGTGGTACGGTAATCCTATTACGAAGTCATGCTACTTAGATCATGATGAACCTACGAACTATGAAGAAGCGATGGTGAGCCCAGATTCCATAAAATGGCTTGAAGCCATGAAATCTAAGATGGGATCCATGTATGAGAACAAAGTATGGACTTTGGTTGACTTGCCCGATGGTCGGCAAGCAATTGAGAATAAATGGATCTTCAAGAAGAAGACCGACGCCGACGGTAATGTTATCGTCTACAAAGCTCGACTTGTTGCAAAAGGTTTTCGACAAGTTCAAGGGGTTGACTATGATGAGACCTTCTCACCCGTGGCGATGCTTAAGTCTGTCCGAATCATGTTAGCAATTGCGATTTTATGATTATGAAATTTGGCAAATGGATGTAAAATGCATTCTGAATGGATTTACGGAGGAAGAGTTGTATATGATGCAACGAGAAGGTTTTATCGGTCCAAAGGAGCTAACAAAGTGTGCAAGCTCCAGCGATCCATTTATGGACTAGTGCAAGCCTCTCGGAGTTGGAATAAACGTTTTGATAGTGTGATCAAAGCATTTGGGTTTATACTGAGACTTTTGGAGAAGCTTCAGATTTACAAGAAAGTGAGTGGGAGCTCAGAGCATTTCTAATATTATATGTGGATGACATATTATTGATTGGAAATGATATAGAATTTCTGGATAGCATAAAGGGATACTTGAATAAAAGTTTTTCAATGAAAGACCTCGGTGAAGCTGCTTACATATTGGGCATTAAGATCTATAGAGATAGATCAAAACGCTTAATTGGACTTTCACAAAGCACATACCTTGACAAAGTTTTGAAGAAGTTCTAAATGGATCAAGCAAAGAAAGGGTTCTTGCCTGTATTGCAAGGTGTGAAGTTGAGTAAGACTCAAAGCCTGACCACTGCAGAAGATAGAGAGAAAATGAAAAATGTTCCCTATGCTTCAGCCATAGGCTATATCATGTATGCAATGCTGTGTACCAGACCTGATGTGTGCCTTGCTATAAGTTTAGCAGGGAGGTACCAAACTAATCCAGGAGTAGATCACTGGACAGCGGTCAAGAACATCCTGAAGTACCTGAAAAGGACTAAGGATATGTTTCTTGTATATGGAGGTGACAAAGAGCTCATCCTAAATGGTTACGTTGATGCAAGCTTTGACACTGATCCGGATGATTCTAAATCACAAACCGGATACGTGTTTACATTAAACGGTGGAGCTGTCAGTTGGTGCAGTTCAAAGCAAAGCGTCGTGGCGGGATCTAAGTGTGAAGCGGAATACATAGCTGCTTCGGAAGCAGCCAATGAAGGAGTCTGGATGAAGGAGTTCATATCCGATCTAGGTGTCATACCTAGTGCATCGGGTCCAATGAAAATCTTTTGTGACAATACTGGAGCGATTGCCTTGGCGAAGGAATCCAGATTTCACAACAGAACCAAGCACATCAAGAGACGCTTCAATTCCATCCGGGATCTAGTCCAGGTGGGAGACATAGAGATTTGCAAGATACATACGGATCTGAATGTTGCAGACCCGTTGACTAAGCCTCTTCCACGAGCAAAACATGATCAACACCAAGACTCCATGGGTGTTAGAATCATTACTATGTAATCTAGATTATTGACTCTAGTGCAAGTGGGAGAGTGAAGGATATATGCCCTAGAGGCAATAATAAAGTTATTATTTATTTCCTTATATCATGATAAATGTTTATTATTCATGCTAGAATTGTATTAACCAGAAACATAATACATGTGTGAATATATAGACAAACAGTGTCACTAGTATGCCTCTACTTGACTAGCTTGTTAATCAAAGATGGTTATGTTTCCTAACCATGAACAGGAGTTGTTATTTGATTAATAAGATCACATCATTAGTTGAATGATCGATTGACATGACCCATTCCGTTAGCTTAGCACCCGATCGTTTAGTATGTTGCTATTGCTTCCTTCATGACTTATACATGTTCCTATGACTATGAGATTATGCAACTCCGTTTCGGAGGAACACTTTGTGTGCTACCAAACGTCACAACGTAACTGGGTGATTATAAAGGTGCTCTACAGGTGTCTCCGAAGGTACTTGTTGAGTTGGCATATTTCGAGATTAGGATTTGTCACTCCAAATGTCGGAGAGGTATCGCTGGGCCCTCTCGGTAATGCACATCACTTAAGCCTTGCAAGCATTGCAACTAATGAGTTAGTTGCGAGATGATGTATTACGAAACGAGTAAAGAGACTTGCCGGTAACGAGATTGAACTAGGTATTGGATACCAACGATCGAATCTTGGGCAAGTAACATACCGATGACAAAGGGAACAACGTATGTTGTTATGCGGTTTGACCGACAAAGATCTTCGTAGAATATGTAGGAACCAATATGGGCATCTAGGTCCCGCTATTGGTTATTGACCGGAGTCGTGTCTCGGTCATGTCTACATTGTTCTCGAACCGTAAGGTCCGCACACTTAAGGTTTCGATGACAGTTTCATTATGAGTTTATGTATTTTGATGTACCGAAGGTTGTTCGGAGTCCCGGATGTGATCACGGACATGACGAGGAGTCTCGAAATGGTCGAGACATAAAGATTGATATATTGGACGGATATATTTGGGCACCGGAAAGGTTCCGGTCGAGATTGGGATTATAGCGGAGTTCCGGGAGGTTACCGGAACCCCCCGGTAAGTATATGGGCCTTATTGGGCCTGAGTGGAAGGGACGAGGAAGGAGCAAAGGAGGGGGCGCGCCCCCCAAGCCCAATCCGAATTGGGAGGGGGCCGGCCCCCCCTTTCCTTCTTTCCTCCCCCTCTTCCTTCCCTCTCCTACTCCTAATAGGAAAGGGGGGCCAAACCTACTTGGAGTAGGTTTGCCCCCCTAGGGCGTGCCTCCCCCTTAGGCCGGCCCCCCTCCTCCCTCCCTCCTTTATATACGGGGGAGGGGGGCACCCCATAGACACAAGTTGATCATCGTGATCGTTCCTTAGCCGTGTGTGGTGCCCCCCTCCACGATATTACACCTCGTTCATATTGTAGCGGTGCTTAGGCGAAGCCCTGCGACGGTTGAACATCAAGATCGTCACCACGCTGTCGTGCTGACGGAATTCCTCCCCGTACCTCTGCTGGATCGGAGTTCGGGGTGCGTCATCGAGCTGTACGTGTGTCAAGAACTCGGAGGTGCCGGATAACGGTGCTTGGATCGGTCGGACGGGAAGGCGTACGACTACTTCCTCTACGTTGCGTCAATGCTTCCGCTTCGGTCTACGAGGGTACGTAGACAACACTCTCCCCTCTCATTGCTATGCATCACCATGATCTTGCGTGTGCGTAGGAATTTTTTTGAAATTACTACGTTCCCCAACACCGAGTACATCCGAGGTCAGGGATGGAAATGGGAAATTACGACGCAGAAAAGATCAGCGCCAGAATAAGGAAAATGGCCCAAAGAGCACGGCGGTCAACGCCGGGTTCAAAAGCTCTCGACCGAACAACAAAACACTGCCTCTTAAGGACAACACTGACGAGCTATCTAATCTAAACAAAATTTTGGATAGGATATGTCAAATCCACAGTACCCCCGGGAAGCCTGCAAACCATACCCACCGAGATTGTTGGGTCTTCAAACAGTCCGGCCGACTTAACACCGAACACAAGGAGCTCGACACACCAAGCGAAGACGATGACGAACCCCACTAGCAGAGCACCGGAAAACAAAAGACTTTCCCACAAGAAGTCAAAACAGTGAACTCACTTCATGTGATAACACGGAACAATAGTGCGGCACCTACTAAAGTACGCGTCCCACAGTCCACCCCAGCGGAATCCCGAGATTGGATGTCAAAACCAATTACTTTCGACCATCTGGATTACTCCAGAAGTATTCGAAACGCAGGATGGACTACTTTGATATTGGATCCTATAATCGACGGACTACAATTTACACAAGTCCTAATGGACGGCGGCAGTGATATAAACTTGCTATACCAGGACACCATCCATAGAATGGGGATAGACCCTACCAAAATTCGCCATAGCGGCACTTCCTTTAAAGGAGCGATGCCAGGCCCTTATGCCAATAGTATGGGCTCCCTACTACTAGTAGTTGTGTTCGGTTCATCCGACAACTTCCGTTACGAAAACCTAATCTTCCATATTGCCCCATTTAAAAGTAGCCATCAAGCACTATTGGGACGCGAAGCTTTCGTCCGCTTCAACGCAATACCGCATTACGCGTCTCTTACACTTAAAATGCCCGGTCCACGCGGCATCATCTCATTAAAGGGCAGCTTAGAGTGTCCCTCGACCACGGAAAAATGTAAGACTGCCTTGACAGCCACAAACTAATCCGGCTTGGCTGATCGAAGCCCCAAAAACAAATCATTTAGACCCCGGACACGGCTAGGCGAGTCCGGCATAAACATGGGGCTTCCCAGCCGCATACCCCCTTACAAGGGGCTGCACGGACGAAGAATGAGAGCCAATGAAGCTCAACTTTATTCATCTTCTAAATCATACTCTGTCTTAAATACATTTTTTGCACGATATTTTTTCCAAACTAAGTTCTTATCTTTTACAGATGAACCACGTGCTACGCCCGTCCAGGATACGGCACAACGGAGACATAGGTGCAGACGTGCAGCAGGGACCCGTCGCAAGGATTCTTTTCAGATTAAGAACCTGCGTAAACCTTTTTTACTGTCTCTTGTTGATACACATCCCCCGGTTGCTTATCATAACCGAGGAGGAGGCTGGCATTTTGGCATTGGCCGCGTCAGAAGATTTTGCGCGAACCCGGACACTAGGGGCGTAGGGCATTGTTCGGCCCGTTTTCATAAAGACCGAATACCTCAGGGAGTGTTCGGCGTCTCGAGTTAGGCCTTATATGCATGAGCTCTGAATCATGTCTTTGGTCAAATGTTGGGTTTGCCCGGCTCCTGTGTTTTGCTGCCTTCGCTTCAGATCATCGCTAATGCGGCACCGGGAGAACTCTCGCGATTGTGCCCCGTTGGCCGGCGAGCACCTCAAGAGAAAAGCCGAAACCGATCTGTCTTGATATAGCGAGAGACTGGTCAACCACTCGATCGACTATCGGAATGTCTAGAAATCCTCCGCTTTGACGAAGGTCCGTTTCCCGGTCAGGCATACACGCGCTCTGAATTCGGAAGAGCGTAGAGCCCCCAGGGGCTATATCGTAGCCCCAGCTTTGAACTCCTATGGCTAAGTGAAAGTGAGAAAGCATTATAGTCCGGTTGCCTTGTTTGCTACGCTACCACCTCCTTCGCAGGACCAAGACGTTGGATTAAGTGTGAAAATGCACTTTTTTGCAAACACCCCCGCACTATGTGCGTGGGGGCTGAAGCCGAAGACTGCCATCTTTCAGGTTATATATACATATACATTAATGGCCGCAGAGGAGAAATTTCAATACTTGGACGCACAAGTATAAAAAGACCTTATATTATCAATATGGTTTTACAAATCATACATATCATTTGAACATAACATTTTTCGAGCACTGCGACTCTATTAAACGAGCGCCCTGCAGGACTTCCTCAAAATAGTGCTCGGCGGGTAACCGGCTTTTGTCCGAACCCCGGGACGCAACAGCGGTGGCATCCATCTCCGCCAAGTATGTCTTAACACTGGCGAGAGCCATCCGTGCACCCTCTATGCATACCAACCGCTTCATCACCTTGATATGCGACACCGCCCCAAGGAATTGCTGCAGTAAGCCAAAATAACTCTTCGGCTTGGGCCTTTCCGGCCACAGATGAGCCACCACATCCGTCATGGAAAATCCGGACAATCTATTCAGCTCAGCCCACTCAGCCAACCGATCGGTTAGCGAAAGGGGACGCTCCGGACTATGGAATTGAGACTGAAAAAGCTCTTCCATTTCGTGATCCTTTTGGCTTCGGAAGTGCACGACTGCGTCCGCCACACTCGCCGCCAAATTCAGATAAGGATCCTCCGCACCCCACAACTGGCCCAACTGAGCATACTTCGGATCCGTGAACTTCCTGCGCAGCAAGAAGGACTTTCCAGCCGCAATGTCTTCGGCATGACGCATCTCCTCCTTTATAGCCCGCATTACAGAACGGGCATCCTTGGCTTCAGCGGTGGCCTTCTTCAGGCCCTCTTGCTCCGCTCGGCGCTCTCTTCTAAGAACTTCATAGCGGTCGGTAGCATCCTTCAGCTTCACGGCCATTTCGGCCACCTCCTCCCTGCTTCGGCAGTGAGAAGCCTTTTCGGCTTTTAGCTCTTCGGCTGCCTTCGAGGCAGCCGCATCACTCCTTCTGGCCTGCTCCTTGGCTCGAGCAAGCTCTGCCCGAAGGTTTTCCACAGCAGGGGCGCCATCTGCATCAAGCATACATGTTGTAAGGCGTGGGCATCAGCTCCCTTACTAGGTGACCGTGGAAAAACCACTCACCTTGTGACTCGTCGAGTCGCCTATTGACCAACGCGATGTCCGCATCCGCAATGTCCAGCTGCCGCTTCAGTTCGGCAACTCTATCAGTCCGGCTGGCCACCGAATGCTCCGCCCCCTGAATAGGAATGGCGACATATTAAAACTGAGATTATGATCCTCGGCACGCTATCACTTCTGACAACGTACCGAGTCTCAGGGGCTACTATCTATACAGGGCGCACTCTATGTGCAAAACTGTCAAAAGGCATGTCATTTTACGTACCTCAAACCCCGCCAAGAACTTCGACGGCATCATGCAACCCGCTCTCAGCGGATGAAATTCTTTAAATCACCGTACTCATTAATGTACGGTGATCTTCTGAGATAGACGCCCTCTCGAGCAGATCCTTCAGCTCCCGGTCGTACACCAGTTGGTGCCGAACTCTCCGGCCCTGCCGGACTCGGGGAGACCCTCCGCGGCGACACCTCGAGGTCGCCCGCCTACTGATGGTGTGGCAGATGGAGGTGTCTTGCTCTCCATCATCTCCGGACGAAGATCCCCCGAAGATGAGCTCAGCTGAGAAGGGCGGAGATCCGAACTACAAGGTAAAAACTTCGGTTATCCTTAGAAGCAAAAATAGGGATGTCCCTTATTACAAAATTCCCCTTTTTCTACTTACGGCTCGCTGGAGGGCTGATTCCTTTGGGGAGATAGTGCGGTGGGGCTTCTCTGGCGCAGACCCTCTGTGAAGATTTCTTCCCCGCTTGAGGCCTTAGCCTCCGGATCTTGAAGCGGTCCTCTTCTCCCCACGAAGGAGGGATTCTCGATCCCCTTTTCTTGAAAGCCTCCTTAGTGGAGGCGGTAGTTTCTCTGTTTTCCCCTTCGCCTCTTCTCAAGGCGCAACCTCCAAAGATCTTGACTAACACGGATCCGCGTGGTCTCGTGGAGGGGGCCGACACCAGACAGTTTTGCTTATGCTTATCCACTCCTGCCCAAGGGATAGCTGGTTAAAAGGCAAATCCATAATAAATAAATGGACGATATGTCCCACAAAGGGCTACTTACTTGAGTATCCCAGGACAGCAGCTTAGGCGGCGTCCTCGGTCAAGTCCGACACATCTCTTGTGATCCAAGAACAGTTTGTACATCTCCACGGGTGTCGCATCCCATGAAGTGTTGGAGAGCTCGTGGTCCCTCCGGATAGAATTCCCACAGGGAGGGGGCGACATTTGTAGGGCGTAAGACGCCAATCAGCATAACTCGGCCACCACGACCAGATTGATCTCCCTCTCTTGGAGGTCTCGAATCCGCCCTACATTAGGGGTACGCCCTGGACGGCCCCAGCCAAGCCCTTTTCTCGACCCATGACGCCACTGCTAGGAGGACCCGAGCGAAAGACGGGTGGCGACCTCTGCTGCTGCCTCGGGAGCAAGTGATGTAGAACCACTCTGTTGCACAACCGAGCTCCTCTGAAAAGAGCCCTCGGGCCATGGAGCATTGGCCCTCTTGCTTATAACCGCCCGCACAAGACTCTGCTGACGACGCCTCGATCATCTTTGGCTCCAGGTTGAAGGTTTTGAGCCACAAACCGAAGTGAGGGGTAGTGCGGAGGAAGGCTTCGCAGACGACAATAAATGATGAGATATGGAGGATGGACTCCGGAGCCAAGTCATGAAATTCCAGCCCATAGTAAAACATGAGCCCTCGCACAAAAGGATCCATCGGGAAGCCTAAACCCCAACACAGGTGAGACACGAACACGACGCTCTCACCTGGCTCGGGAGTAGGAATGACTTGCCCTTGGGCAGGCAACCTATGCGAAATCTCGTAGGTTAAGTATGTGGCTTCTCTCAGCTTTAGCACGTCCTCTTCCGTGACGGAGGAGGGCATCCACCGGCCCTGTAGGTCGGAGCCGGACATTGTCGGAGGTCCAAAGCGCTCGAATCTGGAGCCCTGAGTGTTGGAGCTCGGGGCGAGGGGCGGATTTGATTGTGGATTGAAGAAAAAGAACGAGCCTTGGTCTCATTATAAAGAGGGAGAATACCAAGAGCCGTCCCCGTGACCGTTTGGAACTCGCCTTCGATGGAGGGGGCGTGGCAACGGGCGCGGTTGGGTTACCCACGTCCGTATTGATGAGGATCCCGGAATAAGGGGAACACGTTCTCTGCTTTGACAAGAAGTGCCAAGGAAACCGCTTCGCTAAACGCGCTGAGGTGGTATAATAAAAACGATTCGAGTAAAGGCTTGGTAGTGGTGTGACGTCACGCCACAAAATACGTCAGCAGATTGAACTTGTGTAAATATTATTCTCTCTATGGTGGTATGTGGAATTTATTTTACAGAGCCGGACACTATCCTGGTGTTCACAATCTTCTATGAATTATTCGGAGGAGGAACCCGCCTTGCAATGCCGAAGACAATATGCACGCCGGACTCGTCGTCATTGAAGCCTGGTTCAGGGGCTACTGAGGGAGTCCTGGACTAGGGGGTGTCCGGATAGTCGAACTATCATCATCGGCCGGACTCCAAGACTATGAAGATACAAGATTGAAGACTTCGTCCCATGTCCGGATGGGACTTTCCTTGGCATGGAAGGCAAGCTTGGCAGTACGGATATGTAGATCTCCTACCATTGTAACCAACTGTCGGGGGTTGGGTGCGACATATGCCAACGGATGGCTTATCATGGTGGGGGCGAGTAGAACGTCGCCGGTACCTGGAAACGGGATGAGGCGCAGACATGCACGCCGCGAATCTTACCCAACCGGGGCTCTCGGGAGATAACACCCCTCTTCGCTGCTGCGGGGTCTCCGCATGGTCACTATGGCGAAAAGGTTACAAGGGTGCTCCTAGAGCTGTATCGGGAGGCAGGAGGGAGCTAGGCTGGCTCTCTCCTCCCTTGTCTATGTGTCTAACTCTATCCAGGGCCGAATCCTTTGCATGGGTGCTCCGGGGGGTTTATATAGGCCTACCCCCTGGGGGTACAATAGTAAACTGACTGGGCGTGGCCCCAGTGATCGATCTCTCAAGCCGCCGTCCTTCTGCCCGGCCACGGGGCCCGCCGACTGGTGGGTCCCGCGGACAGGTCGACACTGTGCGGCACTCCTGATGACGCAGGCTCGGTCATGGGGTCGTGGCAACAGTGCTGCCGTCTGTCAGGCGATCACTATCGCCAGTCCCCATCCAATCTAGTTTATGGCTGGTGGGGCCTTGGCGGGGAGACGACCGACTCCGTGGAGGCCGACTCCCTCAGGGCCGTCTTCTGGCACTCTGCCGTCTTTGATTCACCCACTGATGGGTGGCCCGACGATCTCTGGGCCGTACAGGCCGGCGTCATGGGCACAGTGCATCACGCACTGTGGCTGAGGTCAGGGGAGGCATGGCAACAGTGCCGCGCCTCGCCGGAGATCTCCCGGCCATACAGCTCACTGTAGCCATGCCAACCCCTTGCGGGCTGGATGGGACGGCCACGTCGGGGCCGTACCCCGCATCGGTCTTTGTGAAAGGTCGCGGGCCGACTCCCATAGTCGGCGCTCCTGGAGGTCGCAAGCCCGGAGTCGGCTTGCTTTAAAGTCGCCGTCTGGGACTTGGCCTCTCCGAAGGTCGCCAGCTGGGACTCGTCTAGAGGGGCGCGGCCTGCCCCGATGTCTTGAAAGATCACAGGTCCCGGTCGGCCTACCTGGCCCATTACTCGACAGTAGTCCCGGCTGGTGAAGCCTGCGGCGCCGCCTTGTGGGGCTTCAGCAGTTTCAATCTTCCCGCCCGACTCACGAGACTCGGCCGCTGTTCCTTTGGGCCGACTCGCCGGAGTCGGACTCGTCCAGCGAGGGGCCGCTATTCGTAAGTCGCGGCGGGAAAATAGGCGGCGTATCGGATACGCTTCCCTGCCATTGTCGAGACGGTCCTATCGCGCGGCGCCACGTGGGGGCGATAGTCTGCCTACCCACGCGCGCGATGGGACGGGCCGTCAGGTGGGGCCCGCCACTACCGCGCCTCGGCTTCCGAGCGGATCCGCTGCGGCTGCGGACGGTTGGCATCCCCACGTTGTTACTGCGCGCAGTAACTACGTGGGGTAAATCGTGGGCGGCGTGGGGCGTCGGGCGCAGTTAATCCCACGTCCGCCCCCTCGGCTCCTCAGCCCGTAGGGCTATAAATAGGCCGGGAGGAGCGGGGCGGCACTGCACGCACACCCTCTCCCCCACTCTCCTGCCTTCTCTTCTTCCTCCGCCGCGAGCCAGAGCATTTCCTCTCGCCGGCGATGAGTTCTTCCTCCGCTGTGCCCCCTGCCTCGCGCTCCGGCGTGTGGGATGGCTCAGACGTGGAGGCGGAGCACATCGAGTTTCTCCATCGGACCCGCCGTCTCCCGAGCGCGGACCTGGTGCACGCCCGTCCTGCGCCGGCAGGAGAGATCCGGCCCGCGCCGGAGGAGGGCGAGCGGGTCATCTTCCTCTCGCACCTAATCGCTGGCTGGGGCTTCGGCGGCGGATTCTTCCGCTCGTTCTGGAGTTCCACAAGCTGCGGCCGCACCACCTCACCCCCAGCGGTGGTGCTTCTTTCGCCTTCGCCACTCTGTGCGAAGGCTACCTCGGCGTTCTCCCCACCCTCAAGCTGTGGGGGGAGTTTTTCTCTTCAAAACTTGGTACTCAGGCCGCCGGTACGCCGGCTCAGTGCGGCACCTACATCGCGGTGCGGCGCTCGACGGCCGACAATCCTTTCCCTCCCATCCCGTTGGTGAAGTCGGTGAAGATGTGGCAGAAATCTTACTTCTACGTGAAGAACATCTCCACCGACGGCGACTGGGTCAACTTGCCGCCCTTCGACCCCGAGCCCCTGACTGGCAGGCTTGCCAGTTGGTCCCATCGGTCCAAATCGCTGTCTCCCTTCGGAGCCGGCTCCGTGGCGCGGCTCAGAGTTCTGCTGCAGTCGGAGGGGCTTGTCGCATCCGATCTTCTGGCCGCTTTCGTGGCGCGCCGAGTCCTCCCGCTCCAGGGCCGGCCTCACCTCATCTGTCAGATGAGCGGCCGCCACGATCCGAGCCGTCTGTGCACCAAGGAGATGCTGCGCGGGGAGGTGGCAAACTTGGTGAACCACATCGCGCACTGCGAGTTCACGGAGGACTGGCAGTTCGGCAAGGAGCCGTACTCGCGCGACAACCCCCCTCCAATGGTAAGTCGCATCATACGTAGCAGATCCTTCTTGCGGCCGACTCCGAACTCTAATAGTCGTTGGTTTCTTCTCAGTAGAACCCCCTCACGGCGCCCGCAGCGGTGCCATGAAGAGCCCGCGACCGTCCCGAATCCGCAGCGGACGGTGGCGTCGGCGACCCTCACTTGGGGCGGCGGCGGCTGAGGCCGACGCCAAGGCGGCGGAGAGAAGCGGACGGCGGCCTCGAGCCATCGGCTACCTTCGCCGATCGCCCGAGGGCAGCGCCGATGTGGAAATCGTCGCGCCCGCCCGAGAGGGCCCCCTCGGCCAAGCCGGCGCAAAGGCCTTACTTGGGCAGCGCCGGCGACAGCGAAAGTTCAAGGGGCCGCCGCCCGCTCAAGCGGGGAGAGGCGGTCGCGAAAGCCAACCGCTTCCGAAAGGAAGTGAGAAGGCCGCCGCTAGTTTCCTCGTGAGTCTTCTTTACTCTTTTATTTCTTTGTTTGATCTTATTTGAGTCTTCTTTGATTTTTCCCTCCGATCTTCTCCAGAGCTCCCCTCTCCCTTGAGAGAGCCGCCGTCCCCTCTTTCATGAGGTTGGTAGAGACATCCGCCAACACTTTCGGAGTCGATCCGCCGCCGACCTTCGGGAGGCGGCCAGGCAGAACAGCAGGAGAAGCGCGATGAAGAAGAGGCCGACCGCCTGGAGAAGGCGGAGGCTGAGAAGGTGGCCGCCAATGCCCAGCGGCCATCGGAGGAGGCCGAGACTGCCGCCGCGGCGAAACGGCACGCAGAGGAGGTCGCACGTTGCTGATCGGCGATGCTTGTCCCTCCATTGTCGTCGGCGCCGCCGGCTGTGGAGTTCACGGGGCAGACCGGAGAGGTCGGCGCCGAGAACCCTCACGCGGAGGAGGGCGGCGACGTCTCAGGCTCGGACACCCATGCGCCTCCGCCGCCTCCGTCTAGGAGGCCGCATGGCAAGCAGCCGGTGGACCCGCAGGATCCTCCGACCGCGGACGATGCCGAGGTGCGGCTGCTTCTTCAGTCGGCTGTGCCCGGCCGCCGCCCGGCTTGAGAGGACGAGCTTCGGCTGCGAGCTTCGGATCGGGCGCCGAAGCTGGCGAATCTGGGCGTCGAGCTTCGATGCTGCGCCCACCGGCTGCTGCGCGGGCGGCACCGCCCGCTGAATCAGCCCTCTGGGCGTCCGAGTCAAAGCTGCTTGCGACAGGCGGCGCCCTCAAGTCGCACGAGCGCGCATCGGCTGTGCGGACATCCGTCGAGTATGTTTCCTCTCTCTTTTTAAGTTTGTCTTCTTCCTGCGTGGCGGCAGCTCTGCCACTGGTGTAATCCCGAGTTCCGGGCGGCTCTTTGGCGGCGGTTGAACTCCCTAATGAGTTCAGTACTAACTTTTTCCTTTGCGGCTTTGCGAAGCGGACCCCGATCGGCGGAAGCGAGGTGAGTTATTTCTTCCTTCTTGGGCGCTTATTGGCGCCCATGGCTGTAATCCCGAGATTGGGGCGGCTGCTGGTGACGGGCGGATCTCCCGGCGATCTATCTTCCTTCTTCTCCGCGTATGCTGGCACGCCAGCGGCTGTAATCCCAGATTGGGCGGCTGCTGGCGATCGGGCGGATCTCCCGGCGATCTACCTTATTGATGACTTTCTTGTCTTCTTCTTGATCTTGAGCGCCAACGCCCTCGAGAGCAGTGGCGAGGCCAACACCGCTCGTCGCGCCAAGGAGGAGGAGTGCGACAAGCTCGTCAAGCGTGATCTGGCAGCAGCGCAGCTGGGCGGCGAAGGAGCTGCTCCGGAAGGCATGGGGCGGCGCCAAGTCGCGGGAGGATGCCCTCATGGCGAGTTCGAGTCGGCGCTCCCTTTGGACCGACCAGGAGGCGTCTTGACCTCCGGCTACCACGAGCTCGAGGACATCATCGATGGTAAGTCTTTTTCTCTTCTTTGGTCTTCCGACTCTGCGTCGGGCTGATTTCTGATTTTCTGACTATCCTCTTTTCTGCCTTGGCAGACTTCTTTCCCAGCCATTCGCAGGCCGTTCCTCTGGCCATTGAGGCGGCTCGGGAGGAGCGAAGGGCGAAGGGTGAAGTGATTGCCGCCAACGCCCCCCGAACCATCGACGAGCAGCTTCTGAGCATCGGGGCTCGGCTTCGTCCTGCTCACCGTCTGCTGCGCCGTCTTCAGTGTGCCGGTGCTCAAGTGGTTGCCGCCACATGGCGGGCGTGCGGCTCTTCGCATCGACAGGCGGACCGCCCGGCGGCTGGAGAGTCGCCGCCCGGCGCTTTGAGGCTTGGAAGGGCTCCTCGGCCGGCGAACACGCCGAGCCACAGGTTCGTCAAGGGTGGTATCCGGGGCTGGACTGGACCGTCGGCGCATTCGGTCGAGGCCCAAGCCGAGCTGAAGGCGTAGAAAGCGCCCTTAGCCGGCGCGGCGGCCATCGCCAGTACGGACACCAGTGTCTTTGTGCCAGCGGACTGAAAGCGGCGAAGAGGCACCGTCGGACTGGTTTAGGATGAACCGAGTCTGAGAAGACTTCGGCGGAGTGATTGACTCAGCGCCGAGGAGGAGGGCGAGTCGGAGGGCGGAGGCGGAAGGCCGCCAGAAAGGCAAGCGGCGGCCAGCCTCGGCCGTCGCGCCTCCGGAACGAGCAGCGCAAGGTTAAAGCGACCGCCGCCCGAAGCGACCAAAGCTGAGACCGCCCGACCGACTGCCCGGCATCCGACACGCCGTCACCTCAATCCTCCGGCCGGAGGCCGCCTCCTAGGCTATACATTTTCTGTCTTTATTAATCCTTTTGCAAGACTTGTTAGATTGAACAATTCCACCCACGGGTGTATCACGAATTCTTATTGGGGACTCGGCGACGGCCTTATGTAAATATTTATCTAATTTCCGCCTTTCCTTGCTTTTTTGCTCCTTAGACTTTTTCCTTTGCCGCCTTCCTTTAGTTGCCGCCTTGCGGTTGGGCAGCCGCTCTGCGGTTTCGCGCGGGTCTAAGCGCTTAGCTGCCGGGAAGGCAAGTACTAACCATTAAGAGCTTTTTCAGCAAATCGGCTAGAAACCGGCGAGCCGACTATTCGAGAGTCGGCTGTCCTTGATAAAAATCGAGGCAATGCGAGCCGATTGCTCATGAGTCGGCTCGGTGGGGAAGGCTGGTAGCATATGGGCTATCGTAAGCTTTAGGTCCTTAGCCATTTTTCATGTGTCGCTTCGTTCTTGCTTGTCCCCACCTTCTGGCGATCGCTCTGCGGTGCGGCTTCGACGAGCGGCTTTGATCGCGACACATTACTTGTCGACCACGGAAGCATTTCATAGCGCCAAGGCGGCGAGTCCCGGGCGACTAGTCGGACCGGTGCGAACGGTATGATAAAAAAAAGCAGCATATTGAGGCGCAATTCTTATCATACGATAATCAAAAAGCGGTCCCGAGCTCGTCGGCGGGGGCCTAAGTCTTAGTACTTTAATACAAAGAGGGTAGTGCGATACATACTACATCAAGCTGTAAAATCTTGAAGAAGATTAGCATTCCACAGGCGCTGTTTCTTTGCGGAGTCGTCCCTCTTGCCTTCGAGGCTTCGGCGTCGTCGGATAGTGGCGTCGTTCCTAGCACCTTCTCGATGATGAAGGACCTTCCCAAAGGCGCCGACAACTTGTCTGGCGGCTATTCTCGAATCAGCGGAGCACAAATCGCCCTCTTGGAGCGATCTTGGCTTGACCTTGCGGTTGTAGTATCGGTGTAGACTCTGTTTGGTAGATCTTGGACCGGCCGAGTGCCAACGATCGGCCCTCTTCCAGCAGTCGGCGCCGTCTTAGCGTCTTCTTCGGCTTCCTCTTGGTGTACATGGAGACTCGCGGAGAGTCGAACTCTATATCCGTTGGGATGGCGGCTTCGGCACGTGAAGCGAAAGAAAGGCGTGAAGCCGGTGACTTGTTTGGGGTTGTCGCCAGACTCGGAGGGCGGCGGCTCCTCGACCCAACAGCTGCCGAATGCTCGAGTGGTTCGACCAATCGAGGCTTGATGCCGGACAGGATGAGGCCATTGGTTCGCTCCACGGCGTTTGATGCGGATGGGCAGCGGACGCTAAGTCGATCGGATGCCTGCATCGCGAAAGCGAGCCAAAGCGCCTTTAGCGAAGTTGGTGTCGTTGTCGGTGATGATCTTTGTGCGGTATGCCGTACCGCCTTGTGATGTCGACAATGAAGGTTCTGCTGTAGGCCCGTTCAATTTCTTGATAGGCTTTGCTTCCACCCACTTGGTGAACTTGTCCACGCGACAAGCAAATGAGTTAGGCGCCTCGGGCCGTCTTGAATAGTCCTACCATGTCCGGGCCCCAAACTGCGAAGGGCTAGGCAATGGGGATTGTCTTCAGCGTGAAGCTTGGTGAAGGGGCTTGGAGCGGAACATCGCACCTGCATTTTGGACTAGCTCTTTAGCTTCCTCCAGGCGGTCGGCGGAAGAAACCGTGCTTAGAAGGCTTTGGCCACGAAGTGCCCTTGAAGCCGCATGGTGGCCGCTTTTCGCCGTGATGGATGTCTCTGAGGATCGCTTGGCCTTGTTCTGACTCTACGTAGCGCTGGTAGACACCAGTGACACTGCGCCTGACTAGCTCTCTGTTGACTATGGTGTATGCTGCTGCTCGGCGCTGCACTTGCCGAGCCGAGATCTCATCTGTTGGTAATTCTTTGTTCACTAGAAACTTGAGGATGGGCTGTGCCCATGAAGGTGCTGCTATCTCTTCAGCTGCTACCACAGTGACTTGGACAAGGGTGGCTGGGCTGGGAAGCAGCGGGTTGGAGTCTGCCGCCGTTTGCTGGATTGAGGGAATATCTGGGATGATTGGGGCAGCTCCGGGCGTGGCGCGATCCCGGGCGAACTCGGAAGTCCCGGGCCGTGGCGCGATCCCGGGCGAACTCTGAAGTCCCGGGCGGTTTCAAGCGTGGCTTTCTTGAGGTCGCTTCTTTGGGGCCTTGAGTCGGATCAACTATTTACGGCGGGCCGGCATGAAGATGGTCGACTCTGGTGAAGGCTTGATAGGCGGCGAGGAGGCGCCGAAGCGGCGATTGGAAGGTATTTCTTGGCGAGTGGAGCCGACTCGTGCCAAAGCATCTGCTTGATCGTTGTCGTTTCTTGGCGCGTGAAGGTCGCACCCTCGAAATATCCGCTGAGTTGCTGCACCGAAGCGGTAGCTTGCCATGTTTGCGTCTTTGGCGTCGATCGCGGGATATTCTTGAACCACCAAGTCGGTCGCCGTAGCAAAGGATCCGTGAATCCGAAACTCTTTGGCAAGCGAGCCCATGGATGGCGCTTCATATTGGCGATGTTGTTGGAGGCGGCAAAGTGGATTTGCAGCACGTATTTGAGCTTGTTGCCCTTAGGCAAGGTGAGGACGATGCCGGCTCCAAGGCCGGTGCGCATCTTGGAGCCGTCGAAGTGCATCCGCCAATGAGTGGAGTCGGTATTTGGCGGCGAGTCTTGGGTCTTAGCCCGGTCGGCGAAAGTCGGTCAGCGCCTGCGACTTGATGGCGGTGCGGGGCTGGTAGTAGATGGTGTAAGGTGCTAGATCGATAGCCCATTTGGCCACTTTCGGCGGGCGTCTCGGCTTCAATGATCTCGGCGAGTGGGCGGTGCAAACCACAATGTCTGGATGCTCTTGAAAGTAGGGCTTTAGCTTCTTGGCGGCAAAATGCACGCCGTAACACATCTTCTGATAGTGAGGGTAGTTTTGCTTGGAGGTCGATAGTACCTCGCTCAGGTAATATCCGGTCTCACGGGCGGGGGCGCCTTGCCTTCCTCCATGCACTCGACTACAATGACTGTGCTGACTACTCGGCTGGTGGCGGCGATGTACAAGAGCATGGGCTCTTTGGGAGTCGGAGCCGCCAACACGGGGGGAGTAGTCAACATCTTCTTTAGTTGGAGAAATGCCTCATCGCCTACGGTTCCACTCAAAAAGATGATCTTCTTCATCGGTTGATACAAAGCGAGCTTTCTCGCCAACCGGTGATAAATCGGTGATGGGCGCCAGCAGCGGTGAACTACGCATCCAACGATCGTCTAGGTACCTCCATTCTCTCAATGGCCTTGATCTTCCGCGGGGTTGCACTCTATGCAGCGTTCGGAACCAGAAGCCAAGGAGCTGGCGGTGGGACTCAGCGCTTCTCGAGGTTGAGCTTGATCCGGAATCGGCACAGTTTTCAAAGGTCTCTTTGAGGTCTTCCGCAGCGTCCGCTTTTCGTCTTCACCACCACATCGTCCACATAGGCGTGGGCGTTCTGCCGAGTTGCTTGAGGAGGCACTTACGCATCTGGCGCTGAAAGGTGGCACCGGCATTTCTTAAGCCGAGCGTCATTGTCGGTGTGAAGCTCCAAATGGGCGTGATGAATGCGGTCTTGAGTCATCTGCTGGATTGACTTGATGCGGTGGTATCTAGAGTATGAGTCTAGGAAACTCAACAGCTCGCATCCGGTGTGGAGTCTATCACTGATCAATCTGGGCAGAACAAGCGGGTCCTTTAGGCAGGCTTTATTGAGGCTTGTGTAGTCGATGCACATCCGCCTTTGCTTGTTCTTCTTGACACCGGCACCGGTTTGCTAGCCACTCTGGAAAAACACTTCCATGATGAAGCGGCTGCCGGGGCCGGGCTATCTCTTCTCCAACAACTCTTCTTTTTTCTTGACGGTGGCGCAAAGGCTGCTGGCGGGGCTTCATATCTGGCCTGACGTGTAGCTTGTGCTCGGCGAATTCCGTCGGCACACCCGGCATGTCCTTGGGGGACCATGAGAAGATGTCCCGATTCTCACGGAGGAAATCGAGGAGCTGCTGGACTCGCTCCGTCATCACACGGCGCTCTTCGCCCTCAAAGTTCTTCAGCTCGTCAGTCGCCGCTTGGGCGGCGCGGATGTTCTCCGCTGGGGTGGCGTACACGGGGCGTTTTGCCCCGAGCAAGTCGGCGATGGCTGCGCCAAGCTGTCGGACCGCACCCAGACGGTTCGGCCCAGTCGGAGTCGGCGAGCCGCCTACGGCGCGATCCATCTCGCGCTGGTATGCTTCTGACAAGCGCCTCATGCTTGCCAACTTCTTGGCGCCTTCGATGATCTGAAGGCGGCGTGTTTCCAGCGTCTTGGCGTCCGCGTCCTCCGGAATAGGCACGGTCAGGTCTTGTAGGGCCGCGGCTAGCGGGTCCTCGATTTCTTCACCGGAGTGCTCGCCGTGGCTGATGACGAGCACCTCTGTGACGTCGCTTCCGCCACTCTCCTCAGCCGGAAGCGGCTCGTCGTAGATCACCACGTTGGTGGGGAAGATGTCAAGTGATACGGCATCGGAGTCGACCAGCATCGGGTCGGAGCCTCTGAGACTCAAGTCTGGCAGGCTCGCCCGGCGGCGTGGAGTTGGTCGAGGAGGCCCGAAGAAGGTTCTCGGGGCCACCGTGCTGCGTCGGATCGAGTTCGTTGGAGGCGCACCTCGCCGATAAGTTCGGTGAGGCGCTTCGCGGCCTGGCCAACCGGCGCCCGCAGCGTGTCGTCTGAACTCCATCTGGTGAGCCGAGCTGGCTGCGCTTCGCCCGAGGAGGAAAAAGGTTCCGTCGAAGCAGATCTCCGGACGATGGTGCACCTCGCCCACGGTGGGCACCAAATGTCGGGGTTGGGTGCAACATGTGCCAGCGGATGGCTTATCATGGTGGGGCGAGTAGAGCGTCGCGGTGCACAGAAGCGGGATGAGGCGCGAACATGCACGCCGGCGAATCTTACCCGGCCGGGGCTCTCGGGGAGATAACACCCCTCTGCTGCTCTGCGGGGGTCTCCGCATGGTCACTATGGCGAAAAGGTTACAAGGGTGCTCCTAGAGGTATGTCGGGGCGAGGAGGGAGCTAGGTGGCTCTCTCCTCCCTTGTCTATGTGTTTAACTCTATCGGTCGAACCCTTTGCATGGGTGCCCAGGGGTTTATATAGGCCTACCCCAGGGTACAATAATGTCTGACCGGTGTGGCCCCAGCCGTCGATCTCTCAAGGCGCCGTCCTTCCTGCCGGCTTCTGGGGCCCGCCGACTGGTGGGTCCCGCGGACAGGTCGACACTGTGCGGCACTCCTGATGACGCAGGCTCGGCCATGGGTCGTGGCAATAGTGCCGCCGTCTGTCAGGCGATCACTATCGCCACTCCCCATCCAATCTGGTTTATGGCTGGTGGGGCCCTGGTGGGGAGACGGCCGACTCCGTGGAGGCCGACTCCCTCAGGGCCATCTTCTGGCACTCTGCCGTCTTTGATTCACCCAGCGCGGGTGGCGGCGATCTCGGGGCGTCTGGGCGGCGTCGTGGGCACGATGCATCACGCTTGTGGCTGAGTCGAGGAGGCATGGCAGCGATGCCGCACCTCACGGAGATCTCCGGCGATCTGACTCATCAGTAGCCATGCCAACCCCTTGCGGGCAGGAGGGGACGGCCACGTCGGGGCCGTACCCCGCATCGGTCTTCGTGAAAGGTCGCGGGCCGACTCCCATAGTCGGCGCTCCTGGAGGTCGCAAGCCCGGAGTCGGCTTGCTTTAAAGTCGCCGTCTAGGACTCGGCCTCTCCGAAGGTCGCCAGCTGGGACTCGGCTAGAGGGGCGCGGCCTGCCCCGATGTCTTGAAAGATCCTGGGTCCCGGGTCGGCCTACCCATGGCACATTACTCCGACACCGACTCTGTGTAACCCTAGCCCTCTCCGGTGTCTATATAAACCGGAGGGTTTTAGTCCATAGGACGAACAACAATCATACATAGGCTAGCTTCTAGGGTTTAGCCTCCTTGGTCTCGTGGTAGATCCACTCTTGTACTACCCATATCATCAATATCAATCAAGCAGGAGTAGGGTTTTACCTCCATCGAGAGGGCCCGAACCTGGGTAAAAACATCGTGTCCCTTGTCTCATGTTACCATCCGCCTAGACGCACAGTTCGGGACCCCCTACCCGAGATCCGCCGGTTTTGACACCGACAATGTCCTTATTACTCCAAGGACAATTTTGACCGCTGTCCAAAGATCCATTCCTGGATCACTCTTGTACCCCTTTGCCAGACACGTGGCAAGGCACACATCAGGTGCGGTACTCAGCATAGCATACTGTAGAGGCTACGTCTAAAGCATAGGGGACGACCTTCGTCCTTTCTCTCTCTTCTGCCTTGGTTGAGCTTGAAGTCTTAACTTCATACCTTACAACTCAGGCAAGAACTCCTTCCTTGACTGATCCATCTTGAACACCTTCAAGATCATGTCAAGGTATGTGCTCATTTGAAAGTACCATTAAGCGTTTTTGATCCATCCTCATAGATCTTGATGCTCAATGTTCAAGCAGCTTAATCTAGGTTTTCTATTGAAAAACACTTTTCAAACAACCCTATATGCTTTCGAAACTCTACAACATTTACGATCAACAATATGTTAGCAACATATACTCATCGAAATTCTATAGTGCTCCCACTCACTTCTTTGGAAATACAAGTTTCTCATAAACTTTGTATAAACCCAAAATCTTTGATCATCTCATCAAAGCGCACATTCCAACTCCGAGATGCTTACTCCAGTCCTTAGAAGGATTGCTGGAGCTTTGCATACTTGTTAGCGTCTTTCAGGATTGTCAAAACCTTCCGGTTGTATCCCATACAACCTTTCCTCAAGAAAAACGTCGAGGAAACAATGTTTTTGACATCCTATCTGCAAGATTTCATAAAAAATGCAGTAACTGCTAATCTAATTCCAATAGACTCTTAGCATCGCTACGAGTGAGAAAGTTTCATCGTAGTCAACTCCTTGAACTTGTCAGAAAATATCTTAATGACAAGTCGAGCTTTCTTAATGGTGACACTTACCATCATTGTCTGTCTTCCTTATAAAATCCATCTGTACTCAACAGCCTCACGACCATCGGGTAGTTCTGCCAAATTCTACACTTTGTTTTCATACATGGATCCTCTCTTGGATTTTATGGCCTCGAGCCATTTGTCGGAATCCAGGCCCACCATCGCTTCTCCATAGCTTGTAGGTTCATTGTTGTCTAGCAACATGACTTCCAAGCCAGGATTACGTACCAATCTAAAATAGTACGCATCCTTGTCGACCTACGAGGTTTGGTAGTGACTTGATTCGAAGTTTCATGATCAATATCATCAGCTTCCACTTCGATTGGTGTAGGCGCCACAGGAACATTTTCCCGTGCCCTGCTACACACTAGTTGTAGTGATGGTTCAATAACCATATCAAGTCTCCACATCCTCCCACTCAATTTTTGACACAAACTTTTCCTCGATAAAGGACCCGATTCAAGAAACAATCCCTATTGCTTTCGGATCTGAATTAGGAGGTATACCCAACTATTTTGGGTGTCCTATGAAGATGCTTTTTATCCGCTTTGGGTTCGAGCTTATCAACCTGAAACTTTTCCACATAAGCGTCGCAGCCCCAAACTTTTAAGAAACAACAACTTAGGTTTCTCCAAACCATAGTTCAAACGGTGTCGTCTCAACGGAATTACGTGGTGCCCCATTAAAGTGAGTGCGGTTGTCTCTAATGCCTAACCCATGAGCGATAGTGGTAATTCGATAAGAACATCATTATGCATACCATATCCAATAGGGTGCAACTATGATGTTCGGACACACCATCACACTATGGTGTTCGGTAGGTATCAATTGTGAAACAATTTCACAATGTCTTAATTGCGTGCCAAAGCTCGTAACTCAGATACTTATCTCTATGATCATATGATAGACATTTTATCCTCTTGTCACGATGATCTTCAACTTCACTCTAAAATTACTTGAACCATTCAATAATTCAGACTTGTGTTTCATCAAGTAAATATACTCAGTATCTACTCAAATCATCCGTGAAGTAAGAACATAATGATATCCACTTAGTGCCTCGGCACTCATTGGACTGCACACATCAAAATGTATTACTTCCAACAAGTTGCTTTCTTGTTCCATTTCTTTGAAAACGAGGCTTTCAAATATCTTGCCCATGTGGTATGATTTGCATGTCTCAAGTGATTCAAAATCAAGTGAGTCCAAGCGGTCCATTTGCATGGAGTTTAAGTCATGCATATACACCACTAGACATGGTTAGCATGTCTCAAACTTTTCAAAAGCAGTGAGTCAAAGATCCATCAACATGGAGCTTCTTCATGCGTTTTATACCAATATGACTTACATGGCGATGCCACAAGTAGGTGGTACTATCATTACTATCTTATATCTTTTGGCATGAACATGTGTATCATTATGATCGAGATTCAATAAACCATTCATTTTAGGTGCAAGACCATTGAAGGTATTATTCAAATAAACAAAGTAACCATTATTCTCCTTAAATGAATAACCGTATTGTGATAGACATAATCGAATCATGTCTATGCTCAATGCAAACACCAAATAACAATTACTTAGGTTTAACACCAATCTCGAAGGTAGAGGGAGCGTGCGATGCTTGATAACATCAAGCTTGGAAAACTTCCAACACATATCGCCAGCTCACCTTTAGCTAGTCTCCGTCTACTCCGCAGCCTTTTATTTCGAGTTAATAACACTTGGCAACCAAACCGGTATCTAATACACTGGTGCTACTAGGAGTACTAGTAAAGTACACATTAACATAATGTATATCCAATATACTTCTATCGACCTTGCCAGCCTTCTCATCAACCAAGTATCTAGGGTAATTACTGCTCGTTGGTTGTTCCCCTTATTCTGAAGCACTTAGTCTCGGGTTTGGGTTCAACCTTGGGTTTCTTCACTAGAAGCAGCAGCTGATTTGCCGTTTAAGTGAAGTATCCCTTCTTGCCCTTGCCCTTCTTGAAACTAGTGGTTTCACCAACCATCAACAATTGATGCTCCTTCTTGATTTCTACTTTTGCGGTGTCAAACATCACGAATATCTCAAGGATCATCATATCTATCCCTCGATATGTTATAGTTCATCACGAAGTTCTAGCAGCTTGGTGGCAATGACTTTGGAGAAACATCACTATCTCATCACGGAAGACCAACTCCCTCGATTCAAGTGATTGTTGTACTCGGACAATCGAGCACAAGCTCAACGATTGCGCTTTTCTCCCTTAGTTTGCAGGCTAAGAAGATCATCGGAGGTCTTATACCTCTTGGCGTGAGCACGAGCACGAAATCCCAATTTCAGCCCTCGAAACATCTCATATGTTCATGACGTTTGAAATCATCTTGATGCCTCAACTCTAAACCGTTTAACATTACTGATCTATCACGTAGTTATCAAAATGTGTATGTCAGATGTTCACAACATCCACAGACGACGTTTGAGGTTCAGCACACCGAGCGGTGCATTAAGGACATAAGCCTTCTACGAAGCAACGAGGACAATCCTCAGTTTATGGACCTAGTCCGCATAATTGCCACTATCAACTTTCAACGAAATTTTCTCTAGGAACATATCTAAATAGTAGAACTAAAGCGCGAGCTTACGACATGATTTGCAAAGATCTTTTGACAATGTTCAGGATAATTAAGTTCATCTTATGAACTCCCACTCAGATAGACATCCCTCTAGTTATCTAAGTTATTATGTGATCCGAGTCAACTAGGCCGTGTCCGATCATCATGTGAGACGGACTAGTCATCATCGGTGAACATCTTCATGTTGATCGTATCTACCATACGACTCATGCTCGACCTTTCGGTCTCTTGTGTTCGAGGCCATATGCGTACATGCTAGGCTCGTCAAGTCAACCTAAGTGTTTCGCGTGTGTAAATCAGGCTTACACCCGTTGTATGTGAACGTTAGAATCTATCACACCCGATCATCACGTGGTGCTTCGAAACAACGAACTTTCGTAACGGTGCATAGTTAGGGGGAACACTTTCTTGAAATCTTAATGAGGGATCATCTTATTTATTACCGTCGTTCTAAGCAAATAAGATGCATAAAGATGATAAACATCACATGCAATCAAATGTGACATGATATGGCCAATATCATTTTGCTCCTTTTGATCTCCATCTTCGGGGCTCCATGATCATCATCGTCACTGGCATGACACCATGATGTCCATCATCATGATCTCCATCATCATGATCTCCATCATCGTGTCTCCATGAAGTTGTCTTGCCAACTATTACTTCTACTACTATGCTAACGGTTTAGCAATAAAGTAAAGTAATTACATGGCGTTGTTCATTGACACGCAGCTCATACAATAAATTAACACAACTCCTATGGCTCCTGCCGGTTGTCATACTCATCGACATGCAAGTCGTGATTCCTATTACAAGAACATGATCAATCTCATACATCACATATATTATTCATCACAATCTTTTGGCCATATCACATCACATAGCATACCCTGCAAAAACAAGTTAGACGTCCTCTAATTGTTGTTTGCATGTTTTACGTGGTTGCTATGGGTTTCTAACAAACGTTTCTTACCTACATAAAAACCACAACGTGATATGTCAATTGCTATTTACCCTTCATAAGGTCCCTTTTCATCGAATCGATCCGACTAAAGTGGGAGGCGGCACCCGCTAGCCACCTTATGCAACAAGTGCATGTCGATCGGTGGAACTGTCTCACGTAAGTTATGCGTGTAAGGTCGGTGCAGGCGCTTCATCCCACAATACCGTCGAAACAAGATTGGACTAGTAGCGGTAAGCATGTTGAACAAAATCAGCGCCCACAACAACTTGTGTTCTACTCGTGCATAGAAACTACGCATAGACCTAGCTCATGATGCCCTTTGTTGGGGAGCGTGGTAGAAATTCAAAATTTTCTCGCATCACCAAGATCAATCTATGGAGTAATCTAGCAGCGAGGGAAGGAGAGTGCATCTACATACCCTTGTAGATCGCTAAGCGGAAGCGTTCAAGTGAACGGGGTTGATGGAGTCGTACTCGTCGTGATCCAAATCACCGATGATCCTAGTGCCGAACGGACGGCACCTCCGTGTTCAACACACGTGCAGCCCGGTGACGTCTCCCATGCCTTGATCCAGCAAGGAGAGAGGGAGAGGTTGGGGAAGACTCCGTCCAACAGCAGCACGATGGCGTGGTGGTGGTGGAGGAGCATGGCACTCCAGCAGGGCTTTGCCAAGCACCGCAAGAGACGAGGAGGGAGAGGGGTAGGGCTGCGCCAAGAGGGAGATCAAATCATTTGTTGGGCAGCCCCCAAACCTCAAGTATATATAGGGGGAGAGGAGGGGCTGCACCCCCACCTAGGGTTCCCTCCTAGGGGTGGCGGCAGCCCCAGATCCCATCTGGGTGGAGGCCAAGGGGGGAGAGAAGGGGGGCGCACCTAGGGTGGGCCTTAGGGCCCAACTGGACCTAGGGTTTGCCCCTCCCACTCTCTGTAACGCCCCGGATCCGATGCGCCAGGTGTCCGCCAGTTATTCGCCGTCATTGCCATGTCATTTGCGTGCGTGTTGCACTTTGCCATGTCATCATCTGCATTTCATATCATGTCGTCATGTGCATTTCATTTGGCATACATGTTCGTCTCATGCATCCGAGCCTTTTCCCCGTTGTCCGTTTTGCAATCCGGCACTCCCATGTCCTCCGACGTTCCCCTTTTGCCTCTTCTCTTGTGCGGGTATTAAACTTTCTCGGAATGGCCCGAGGTTTGCCATGCCTTGGTATAGCACCGATGAACCGCTGTCAAGTTCGTGCCATTTGGAGGTCGTTTGGTACTCAGCAGTTAACAAGGTAACCGCAAGGCCCTCTTTGTTGCAGCCCAACACCCTTCCAAAGTGGCCCAACGCCCACAAACTCCCTCCATGCTCTCGGTCGTTCGACCACGATCGCGTGGCCGAAAACCCGCTCCTCATTTGGACTCTCCTAGCTCCTCTATCTATAAAAGGCCACATCCCGAAATTCCCGGTCCAAACCCTAGCCCTTCTTCTCTCCTTGCGGGACCGTCCGCCGGCGCGGATCGTCCGCCGCCGCCCGCCCAATCGAGAGCACCACGTGTCGCGCAGCCGCCACCTTCGCCGCCCGGCCGCGAGCCATCAGCGGGCCAGCGAACCCTCGCTCCGCCGCCCGCCGCCGCCCGTCCGCCCCGCGCCCGCCCCTTGATCGCCGCCTCCGCCGCCCGCGCCCGCCGCCCGCCCGCCGTCGCCCGTGCCGCCCGCCGTCCGCGCCGCCCGGTGCGCCCGCCCCGCCTCCTCATGCCGCCCGGCAGTGCCCGCCGCCTCTGCTGCGTGCGAACGCCGCTGCCGTCGCCGAACCCGCCGCGCGGAACGCAGCTCCACGCCGCCCGGACCTCGCCGTAGCGCGCCTCCCGCCTCCGCGCCTGCGCCGCCGGCCCCTCTCCTCCCCGCCGCCTCGGTCTCCCCCGCCTCCGGCCAGATCCGGGGAAGGAGACCCCGGATCCCTCCTCTCCGGCCTCCTCCCGCATCTCCGGCGAACCCCGGCGAATCTCCGGCGAGATCCGCGCCACTCCAAAATCCGTGCGAAGGTTGACCCCGTATGACTAAGTCCCTAAATTTTTGTCATCAACATGCCATGTTCATCGCATCACATCTCTGCACCCTTAGCTCCGTTTCGTGCGCATAATATGTCAAATTGTTCGTCTCGACGAGTAGATCATTTCATTCCATTGCATCATTTTCATTTGAGCTCATCTCGATGCCCGAAATGCTGTTGGAAGAGTGCATGTTGATGTTAATCTGCTGAAACTGTTATAACTTGCTCATTTATCATTTTGCCATGATTGATGTGTGCATCCTATGAGGTTGAGCTCTACATGAATGTTGATCTATGCCATGCCATCTTTCGGGGTGCCAACCATGTATTTTTGTGAGTTGTGTCTTTGAGTGTATCAAGCTTGCTAAGTAGGGTAGTTCTTTATTCTTTGTTTTCTTGTGATTCTGTTATATTTTGTTGCTATGTTAACATGCTTCTACTAATCATTCTATGCATAATCTGGAGATGCTCTATAAACATGTTTTGATCTACATGTCTTGCTCTATCCATTCATGCCCTTGGTTGCAATTATAGCCTGCTGGAACATGTTCATATCTTGCTCCAAAGTTGCTTGAAAATGATGCTGTCAGCCTGTTAACATCAGGTTCAATGTTTCCATGATTGTTTCCTAGTGATCCATGCACCCTATGAACTTGCTCTTGCCATGCTTAGCTTCACAAACATGCCTTCTTGCTGTTGGTTGCCTTGCCATGCCATGTATTGCTCTGTGGTTAGTGGTTCAAGCTCACCAACATGCCTACTTATTGTTGTTCCTGCCATGTTATGAATCTATAATATAACTTGCCATGTTTACATGGGTGCCATCATATTTTATATGCCTTTTTGGCTCATGGTCAGTAAGGGACTTTTGATCTATGCCATTAGTAGATTCATGCCATGCCTTTGTTTGCCATGATAAGTTCCTGCAACATGTTGTTTGATAGCTCTAAACATTGCAACCCGATGTTATTTCTGCTAAAGTCTGAAACTGTTACTATTTGCAATATCTCCATGTCATTTTGAGCATGTTCTAGTTGTTTCTGAAGATAGCTCAGTGTTCATGTCTTGTTATGCTTTACGTGTACTTCATGACCATGCCTTTTGTTATTATGTTGGGGTGCTGTAGCTTGTTGTTTTGATGCTTGTAAGATGCCTAGTTGTTGTTATGGACAGATTGTTGCTATGACTTGTATAGTGCGTGTGTGTTGCACCGTTGCTCCGTTTTGAGCGTGCTCTATATGAAACTTGCTTGATTTTGCATGTTGTTTCATATTATCATGTTGCATCCTTGTTTTGAGGTGTTTGCTTGATGTTTGGGTGCATTTTGCATCAATGCCATGTTTAACTTGTTTTGCTCATATCTTCTAGACCGTAGCTCCAAATCTAATGAACTTTATATGTAACTTGACTAGAATTTCGTGTAGATCATCTTGGTGCATCTTAACTTGCTGTTTAACAACTTGAACATAAGGTTTATTCAGTTCTGGACCAATTTCGAAATTTGCATATGAGGACTTACCGGAATTGTTATATGTTGTTCCCGGCCTCATTTAAACTTGCCTTGATGTGTTGCTCTTGTATGCATCATCTCTTGCCATGAGTAGCTTCATGTAGCTTGGTCATGCATCATGCTTGTTGTGCATCATGCCTTGTTCATGTGTGGTGTGTTTACCTTGTCGTGTGCTTCTTCTTGTTAGTTCCTATTTCATTGCGATCGTGAGGATTCGTTCGTCTACGGTTGGTTCGGCTTCATCCGTTAATCTTCTTCATGGACTCGTTCTTCTTCCTAGCGGGATTTCAGGCAAGATGACCGTTACCCTGGATCTCACTACTATCATTGCTATGCTAGTTGCTTCGTTCTATCGCTATCTTTGCGCTACCTATTACATTTATCAAGCCATCCCAAATTGCCATGAACCTCTAACCTTTGACACCATTCCTAGCAAACCATTGCTTGGATATGTTACCGCTTTGCTCAGCCCCTCTTATAGCGTTGCTAGTTGCAGGTGAAGTTGAAGATTTCTCCATGGTGGATAGGATTTTGGTTGGGATATCACAATATCTCTTATATTATTAATGCATCTATATATTTGGTAAAGGGTGGAAGGCTCGGCCTTATGCCTAGTGTTTTGTTCCACTCTTGCCGCCCTAGTTTCTGTCATACCGGTGTTACGTTCCCGGATTTTGCGTTCCTAACGCGGTCGGGTGATTTATGGGACCCCCCTGACAGTTCGCTTTGAATAAAACTTGTCCAGCAAGGCCCAACATTGGTTTTACCATTTGCCTCACCACCACCTACCTTTCCCTTGGGAGTAATTAACCCAAGGGTCATCTTTATTTAGCCCCGGGCCAATGCTTGTCTAAGTGTTGGTCCAAACCAGAGCCACTTGCGGTGCGCCCCTAGGCAACTTGGGGTATCGTCGGTTGTCGTCGTAGTGTTCATCGGTCGTGGCTCGAGACAAGATCTGTGGCTACTATCGGGATGTCGGCCGCAGGGAGGTCTTCTGGTCTTGTTTTACCATTGTCGAAATGTCTTGTAAACCGGGATTCCGAGACCGATCGGGTCTTCTGGGAGAAGGTCTATTCGTTCGTTGATCGCGAGAGCTTGTCATGGGCTAAGTTGGGACACCCTGCAGGGTTTAAACTTTTCGAGCCGTGCCAGCGGTTATGTGGCAGATGGGAATTTGTTAATGTCGGTTGTAGATAACTTGACACGGATCCGAATTAAAACGCATCAACGCGTGTGTAGCCGTGATGGTCTCTTCTCGGGGAGTCCGGAAGTGAACACGGTTTACGGGTTATGTTTGGCGTAAGTAGGTGTTCAGGATCACCTCTTGATCATTGCTAGCTTCACGACCGTTCCGCTTGATTCTCTTCTCGCTCTTATTTGTGTATGTTAGCCACCATATATGCTTTGTCGCTGCTGCAACCTCACCACCTTACCACTTCCTTTCCCATTAAGCTTTGCTAGTCTTGATACCCATGGTAATGGGATTGCTTTGAGTCCTCGTGGCTCCTGATTACTACAACAACAGTTGCGGTACAGGTTATGTGATGATCTTGGCGAGGCGATGTTTGCTTGCTTGAGTTCATCTTACGCTTCTTCTTCGACCGGGAATAGGTTCGGTCGGCAGCAAGCTAGCGGGGTGGATGTTGTTTGAGCTTGTTGGTGTTTCATCCGTAGTCGGATGTTGTTCTTGTATGTTGTATTGTTGTATTCATGTGACATTGTATGTATTGGATGTACCCCCACTATTATGTAATGTTGATGTAATGATATCCACCTTGCAAAAGCGTTTCAATATGCGGGTCTATCCTTAGTGGGACCTTCGAGTTCCTTTTGGATAGGGTCGCATATTGGGCGTGACACTCTCCCTGCGCCTTGGGCCTTGGTGGGGGGCGCACCAGCCCACCTGGAGCTGGTCCCCTCCCACACTTGGCCCACGCAGCCTTCTGGGGCTGGTGGCCCCACCTGGTGGACCCTCGGGACCCTCCCGTCGGTTACAGTACGTTACCGATAGCACCCGAAACTTTTCCGGTGACCAAAGCAGGACTTCCCATATATAAATCTTTACCTCCGGACCATTCCGGAACTCCTCGTGACGTCCGGGATCTCATACAGGACTCCGAACAACATTCGGTAACCACGTACATCTATTCCCTATAACCCTAGTGTCATTGAACCTTAAGTGTGTAGACCCTACGGGTTCGGGAGACACGTAGACATGACCGAGACAACTCTCCGGCCAATAACCAACAGCGGGATTTGGATACCCATGTTGGCTCCCACATGTTCCATGATGACCTCATCGGATGAACCACGATGTCGAGGATTCAATCAATCTCGTATTCAATTCCCTTTGTCTAGCGGTATAGTACTTGCCCGAGATTCGATCGTTGGTATCCCGATACCTTGTTCAATCTCGTTACCGGCAAGTCTCTTTACTCGTTCCGTAACACATCATCCCGTGATCAACCCCTTGGTGACATTGTGCACATTATGATGATATCCTATCGAGCGGGCCTAGAGATACCTCTCCGTCAGACGGAGTGACAAATCAGCCTTGATTAGGTGCCAACCCATGAGACACTTTCGGAGATACCCGTAGTGCACCTTTATAGCCACCCAATTATGTTGTGACTTTTGGTACACCCAAAGCATTCCTCAGATCAAGAGTTGCACAATCTCATGGTCTAAGGAAATGATACTTGACATTAGAAAAGCCTTAGCATACGAACTACACGATCTTTGTGCTAGGCTTAGGATTGGGTCTTGTCCATCACATCATTCTCCTAATGATGTGATCCCATTATCAACGACATCCAATGTCCATGGTCAGGAAACCGTAACCATCTATTGATCAACGAGCTAGTCAACTAGAGGCGTACTAGGGAGATGGTGTTATCTATGTACCCACACATGTATCTGAGTTTCCTATCAATACAATTATAGCATGGATAATAAACGAATCATGAACAAGGAAATATAATAATAATAAGTAATTTATTATTGCCTCTAGGGCATATTTCCAACAACTGTTTCTTCATAGTTCCTCCACCGCGACCTCTTTTGATCCAAAAGTAATATAAAACTCATCCAGTAGTTGTTTTGCGTCCATTTTTGATACTAGTTGATCCCTTTTTTCTGTAAAGAAGCCTTAGTAGAACTCACGAACTTATCTGAACTGGTTTTTTAGGTCTAGATTATTTCCTTTTCCTGAACAACCGCTGATCCAAAATAATAGGTGCAGCATGTGAAACTTGTTTGTGTAACACTTACGCAAAAACTGTATTTTGTTAGATCCACCTAGCCATGGCGACTCTTATCACCGGCTTAAAATTGCAATGCTCAATTGATAACCTTAACCACTCTTGGGGATTTAGATAACTTGACTGCTAATGGCACTCATGGCGGCTTAAATAACTTGACATAATTATCCATATACCATTAGGCCCCTTTATAAGCCGCCATCTTGAATATGCACTGTAATGTTTTTCCTCCGGCTTAAATTTGAATCGACAACTTCACCCATACCATGCGTTGCTTGGCCACCTGCCTTGGCCAAGTTCATGGTGGTCCCCCACTACGCCTACCTCAAGATGAAGATGCCGAGTTCTAAGGGGATTCTGACCATAGCCGGCGACTATAGAAAGTCGTCCACTTGCGCGGCTGAGATCAGTCGGCTGGCCGAGTCCCTAGTGATTGCGGCTAAGAAGCGGCTTCTTGATCGAGTTGTGGCGATGGCTGGCAAGCAGCCAGAGATGTCGCCCGACCCCAAGGAGTCGGAAGCTGAGGGTTCGTTCAAGCCGGCCAAAGAGACGAAGAAGATACCCTTGGACCCGGAGCACCCAGAGAGGTACGCTGTCATAGGTGCAAACCCTGACAGCAAATAGGAAGGCGAGCTCGTCAATTTCCTCGGTGAGAATCGAGACATGTTTGCATGGTCCCCTAAAGACATGCCAGGTGTACCGACGGAATTTGCTGAGCACAAGTTACATGTCCGACCTGATGTGAAGCCCGTCAGGCAGCCCTTGCACCGCCTGTCAGAAGAAAAAAGAAGAGTTGTTGGAGAAGAGATAGCCCGGCTCCTAGCAGTCGGCTTCATTATGGAGGTGTTTTTTCTAGAATGGTTAGCAAACCCGGTCCTGGTGCTGGAGAAGAACAAGCAGTGGCGGATGTGCATTGACTACACGAGCCTCAACAAAGCCTGCCCCAAGGACCCGTTTGCTCTGTCGAGAATTGATCAGGTGATAGACTCCACAGCCGGATGCGAGCTGTTGAGCTTCTTAGATGTATATTCAGGATATCACCAGATCAAGCTGAACCCGGCAGACAGACTGAAGACTGCCTTCATCACACCATTTGGCTTGAGGAATGCCGGCGCCACCTTCCAGCGTTGCATGAAGAAGTGCCTCCTCAAGCAACTCGGCAGAAACGCCCACGTCTACATGGACGATGTGGTAGTGAAGACGGAAAAGCGTGGAACACTGTTGGAAGACCTCAAGGAAACCTTTGAGAGCCTGCGCCGATTCCAGATCAAGCTCAACCACGAAAGTCGTCTTGAATACCGGCCGGCCAACTCCTTGGCTTCTGGTCTCTGAGCGCGACATAAGTGCAACCTGTGAAGATCAAGGCCATCGAGAGGATGGAGGTACCCACCGACTGCTGGATGTGCAAAAGTTCACCGGCTGCTTGGCGTCAATCAGCCGATTCATCGATCGGTTTGGCGAAAGCTCTCCCTTATACCAGGTGATGAAGACCACCTTTTTCGAGTGGAACCACAAGGCGTACGAAGCATTTCTCCAGTTAAAGAAGATGTTGGCTACTCCCCCTGTGCTGGCGGCTCCGACTCCTAAAGAGCCCATGCTCATATACATTGCCGCCACCAGTCGGGTAGTCGGCCTGATCATTGTAGTGGGCGCAAGGAGGAAGGCAAGGCGCTACCGTCCGAGACCGGTATATTACGAGCGAATCTTGTCGACCTCCAAGCAGAACTACCCCCATTACCAGAAGATGTGTTACGGTGTGCACTTTGCCGCCAAGAAACTGAAGCCCTTCTTTCAAGAGCATCTAATCACTGTGGTCTGCACAGCTCCACTGGCCGAGATCATTGGAAGCCGAGACGCTTCGGGTCGAGTGGCCAAATGGGCTATAGAGTTGGCCCCTACACCATCTACTACCAGCCCCGCACCGCCATCAAGTCGCAAGCGCTGGCCGACTTCCTCGTCGTGGGCGAGACCCGATACACCCACAAAGACCGGACTCCACCCATTGGCGGATGCATTTCGATGGCTCCAAGATGCGCACCGGCTTGGGAGCGGTGTAAATCCTCACCTCCCTAAAGGCGACAAGCTCAAGTATCTTGCTGCAGATCCGCCGCCGCCTCCAACAACGTCGCCCGAATCTGGCGCTCATTCCGAGCTCCGGCTTACCAAAGAACTCGGGATTCACCGGATCCTGTGTTATGGCGACTCCGATTTGGTGGTCCAGCAGTCATCTGGCGACTGGGACGCCAAAGATGCAAACATGGCGAGCTACCGCTTCCTGGTGTAGCAACTTAGCGGATATTTCGAGGGGTGCAAGTTCCTTCACGTGCCAAGAAATGACAACGACCAAGCAGACACCCTGGCACGAATCGGCTCCACCCGTCAAGCAATACCATCCGGCGTCGCCCTTCAGCGCCTCCTCAAGCCGTCTATCAAGCCTTCACCAGAATCAGACTCCATCTTTGTGCCGTCTCCCCCCGAAGAAGTCGGATCCGACTCAAGAGCACCAGCAGACGGCACGAGAATACTTACGGATGGCTCTAAGAGCACCGCAGTCGAAGCCGGCCCGGGGACTTCAGAACCCGGCCGGGATCGCGGCGACCAACCGAAGACTCGAGCTCGGCCGGGGCTGCGCCCGGTCGGCCGAGGACGCGCAAAGTCGACCCGAGGACTTCAGCGATCCAACAAGTGGTCGCGGACTCCAGCCCGCCGCCTCCCAGCCCAGCCGCCCTCGTCCAAGTTGCAGTGGTGGCAATTGAAGAAATAGCAGCACCCTCATGGGCCCAGCCCATCCTCAAGTTCTTAGTGAACAAAGAGCTGCCAACGGATGAAACCTTGGCTCGGCAAGTGCAGCGCCGAGCGGCAGCCTACACCATAGTCAACAGATAGCTTGTCAGGCACAGCGTCACTGGTGTTTACCAGCGTTGCGTCCAACCAGAGCAAGGCCAAGCAATTCTCAAAGACATCCATCAAGGTGAGTGCGGCCACCATGCGGCCTCATGAGCACTTGTCGCCAAAGCCTTCCGACACGGTTTCTTCTCGCCAACTTCCCTAGAAGAGGCCAAGGAGTTATTCCAAAAATGCAAGGGGTGCGGAAGTTCCACCAAGCAAGCTTGACCGGCTTCTGCACTCAAGACCATCCCTATCGCCTGGCCCTTTGCGGTTTGGGGCCTGGACATGGTGGGACCATTCAAGACGGCACGAGGCGGCCTAACTCATCTACTTGTCGTGGTGGACAAGTTCACCAAGTGGATAGAAGTAAAGCCCATTAAGAAGTTTAATGGTCCAACTGCAGTGACTTTTATCGCCGACATCACGATTCGGTACGGCATACCATACAGCATCATCACCGACAATGGCACAAATTTTGCCAAAGGCGCCTTGGCCCGTTTCTACGTGACGCAGGGCATCCGACTGGACTTAGCGTCCGTTGCCCATCCGTCAAACGGCCAGGTAGAGCGAGCAAATGGCCTCATCCTGTCTGGCATCAAGCCTCGACTGGTCGAACCACTAGAGCGTTCGGCCGGCTGTTGGCTTGAGGAGCTGCCAGCCATCCTCTGGAGTCTGTGCACGACTCCAAAGAAGTCAACCGGCTTCACGCCTTTCTTCCTCGTCTACGGTGTTGAAGCCGTCACCCCAACGGACATAGAGTTTGACTCCCCGCGAGTCACCATGTACACCGAGGAGGAAGCAGAAGAAGCACGTCAAGACGACGTCGATCTGCTGGAAGAGGGACAGCTGTTGGCACTCAGCCGGTCCAGCATCTACCAGCAGAGCCTGCGCCGATACTACAACAGGAAGGTCAGGCCGAGATATTTCCAAGAAGGCGACCTTGTGCTCCGGCGATCCAGCGAACAGCCGGCGGCACAAGTTATCGGCGCCTTGGGAAAACCCTTTCATCATCGACAAAGTCTTTGAGCAATGACTCCTACTACGATCGGCGCCGAAGCCCGAGCACGCAAGAAGGGCGACTCGGCAAAGAGGCGGAGCGGTAGTGGAATACAAATCTTCTCCGAAGATTTTACAGCTTGATCTTGATATGTACCACGCTATCCTTTGTATTAAAGAACCGAGACTTCGGGCCCCCCGAGACGAGCTCGGGGACTGCCCTTTTTGTTATCTGTATGATAAGAATTATGCCTTCGAGTATGTTACTCTTTGTTACGCCGCTCGGCACCGGGTTTGACTAGTCGGCCCAGGGACTCGCTGCCTTGCGCTATGAAATGCTTCCTGCAGTCGGACAAGTAGTGTGTGGTGCCTAAGCCGTCTCCTGTCAGAAGCCGCAACTCGCAAAGCGACTGTTTGGTGGGCAGGAGTAAGGAAGAATGGGCGCCCACACGAAAAATGGCTAAGGACTCAAAGCATAGACATAGCCCAAGCCGGCTTCCAGCCTCCCTTCGCAAAGCCGACTCTTGAGTAGTCGGCTTGCCGCCTTCTATCCAACTTGTTAAAAGACTCTAAAAAAGGCCAAGTACTTGCCTTCCCTAAGGTAGCCAAGCATTTGACCCAGTGGCAGTCTGCAGAGCGGTTGTCCGTCTGGCAAGGCGGCGACTGAGGGAAGGCGGCAAAGGAAAAAGCCAAAAGAGGGATGAGCAAGGAAAAATAGAAGTCGGATAAATATTTACATAACATAGGCCCTTGGCCGAATCTTCAAGCATAAGTTCAAAATACACCCCATGGGTCGAATTGTGCGAATTAACAAGTTTTTCAAAGACTATCAAAAGCAGATAAAATAAAGGCAAGATGGTAGCCTAAGAAGCGGCAGACGGGTTCAGAGGGTCGGAGGAGGCGCGGTGTCAGGCGCCGGGGCGGCCGGCTGGGCAGTCTCGGCTTGATCATCTCCGGTGGCAGCCGGCCCGGTCGGACGCGGCTTGTTGCTGGAGGCGCGGTCGAGCTGAGGCTGGTCACCCGCTCCGTCTTCTGGCACCTCTGTCTCGCCTCCGTCCTTCGCCTCGCCTTCTTCCTCGGTGCTGGAGCCGATCACCTCCGCCGAATCCTTGTCATAGTCTGGGTTCATCCCGAACCACTCCGTCGGCACCTCCTCGCCGTTTGCGGCCCTTTCGAGACGAAAAGCGCTGAATGTCTGTATAGTCGACAATCGCCGCCGCCGACTTCGGCGAAGCGCCTTCCACAGCCACCAGCTCTGCTGGGCCTCGGCCGGAACGTGGCCAGCGGTCGAGTCAGCCGAGATACCACGCCTTGGCGAATTCCAAGGCCAGCGCTCGGCCGGGCGAGAACCCTTCGAGCCTCAAGACGGCCAGCCGCGACCTCCATCAATTGTTTATGGTTAGTGAAACCACTAGTTTCAAGAAGGGCAAGGGAAAGAAGGGATACTTCATGAAACGGCCAATCAATTGCTGCTCTAGTGAAGAAACCCAAAGTTTGAATCCATCCGAGACTAAGTGCTTCTATAATGAGGGGAACAGTCATTGAAACGGAACTACCTTAGATACTTGGTAGATGAGAAGGCTGGCAAGGTCGATAGAAGTGTATTGGATATACATTATATTAATGTGTACTTTGCTAGTACTCCTAGTAGCGCCAGGGTATTAGATACCGGTTCGGTTGCTAAGTGTTAGTAACTCGAAATAAAAGCTGCGGAATAAACAGAGACTAGCTAAAAGTGAGATGACGATATGTGATGGAAGTGTTTCCAAGCTTGATGTGATCAAGCATCGCATATTCCCTCTACCATCGAGATTGGTGTTAAACCTAAATAATTGTTATTTGATGTTTGCGTTGAGCATGGACATGACTGGATTATGTCTATCGCAATGCGGTTATTCATTTAAGGAGAATAATGGTTACTCTGTTTATTTGAATAATACCTTCAACGGTCTTGCACTAAAATGAATGGTTTATTGAATCACGATCATAGTGATACACATGTTCATGCAAAAGATATAAGATAGTAATGATATAGTGCCACCTACTTGTGGCACTGCCATTTGAGTCATATTGGTATAAAATGCATGAAGAAGCTCCATGTTGATGGATCTTTGGACTCACTCGTTTTTGAAAAGATTGAGACATGTGAACCATGTCTATTGGTATATACGCATGAAGAAACTCCATGTAGATGGACCGTTTGGACTCACTTGATTTTGAATCACTTGAGGCGTGCAAATCATACCACATGGGCAAGATGATTGAAAGCCTCGTTTTCAGTAAAATGGAACAAGAAAGCAACTTGTTGGAAGTAATGCATTTTGATGTGTGCAGTCCAATGAGTGCTAAGGCACATAGTGGATATCGTTATGTTCTTACTTCACAGATGATTTGAGTAGATATTGAGTATATTTACTTGATAAAACACAAGTCTGAATTATTGAATGCTTCAAGTAATTTCAGAGTGAAGTTGAAGATCGTCGTGACAAGAGGATAAAATATCTATGATATGATCATAGAGATGAATATCTGAGTTGCGAGTTTGGTACACAATTGAGACATTGTGGAAATTGTTTCACAACTAACACCGCCTAGAACACCATAGTGTGATGGTGTGTCCGAACATCATAAATGCACCCCATTGGATATGGTGCATACCATGATGTCTCTTATCGAATTATCACTATCGTTTATGGGTTAGGCATTAGAGACAACCGCATTCACTTGAAATAGGGTACCACGTAATTCTGTTGAGATGACACCGTATGAACTATGGTTTAGAGAAACCTAAGTTGTCATTTCTTAAAAGTTTGGGGCTATGACGCTTATGTAAAAAGTTTTGTCTGATATGCTCGAACCCAAAGCGGATAAAATGCATCTTCATAAGACACCCAAAACAGTTGGGTGTACCTCCTAATTCAGATCCGGAAACAAAAGTGATTGTTTCCAGAAACGGGTCCTTTCTCGAGGAAAAGTTTCTCTTGAAAGAATTGAGTGGGAGGATGTTGGAGACTTGATGAGGTTATTGAACCATCACTTCAACTAGTGTGTAGCAGGGCACAGGAAGTTGTTCCTATGGCGCCTACACCAATTGAAGTGGAAGCTGATGATAGTGATCATGAAATTTCAGATCAAGTCACTACCAAACCTCATAGGTCGACAAGGATGCGTACTACTTCAGAGTGGTACGTAATCCTGTCTTAGAGGTCATGTTGCTAGACAACAATGAACCTACGAGCTATGGAGAAGCGATGGTGGGCCCGGATTCCGTCGAATGGCTCGAGGCCATAAAATCTGAGAGGATCCATGTATGAAAACAAAGTATAGACTTTGGCAGAACTACTTGATGATCGTAAGGCTGTTGGGTACAGATGGATTTTAAAAGGAAGACGGACAATGATGGTAAGTATCACCATTAAGGAAGCTCGACTTCTCGTTAAGATGTTCTCCGACAAGTTCAAGGAGTTGACTACGATGAGACTTTCTCACTCGTAGCGATGCTTAGAGTCTGTTGGAATTATATTAGCAGTTACTGCATTATTTATGAAATCTTGCAGATAGGATATCAAAACATTGTTTCCTCGACGATTTTCTTGAGGAAAGGTTGTATGTGATACAACCAGAAGGTTTTGTCAATCCTGAAAGATGCTAACAAGTATGCAAAGCTCCAGTAATCCTTCTAAGGACTGGAGTAAGCATCTCGGAGATGGAATATACGCTTTGATGAGATGATCAAAGATTTTGGATTTATACAAAGTTTATGAGAAATTTGTATTTCCAAAGAAGTGAGTGGGAGCACTATAGAGTTTCTGATGAATATATGTTGTTGACGTATTGTTGATCAAAAATAATATAGATTTTCTAGAAAGCATATAGGGTATTTGAAAAGGTGTTTTTCAATGGAAAACCTGGATTAAGCTACCTGAACATTGAGCATCAAGATCTATAAGGATAGATCAAAAACCGCTCAATAATACTTTAAAATGAACACATGTCATGACAAGATTTTGAAGAAGTTCAAAATAGATCGGCGAAGAAGGAGTTCTTAGCTGTGTTGTAAGGTGTGAGTATTGAGTAAGACTCAAGACATGACCTCGGCAAAAGAGAGAGAATGTACGAAGGTCGTCCCCTATGCTTCAGACATAGGCTCTCTGATATGCTATCTTTGTGTACACTTTTGAAGTGTGCCTTGCCATGAGTCAGTCAAGGGGTACAAGAATGATCTAGGAATGGATAACAAGACAGTGGTCAAACATATCCTTAGTAACTAGTGGACTAAGAAATTTTCTCGATTATGGAGGTGGTAAAAGAGTTCGTCGTAAAGGGTTACGCCGATGCGAACTTTGACACTAATCCGGATTATTCTGAGTAGTAAACCGGAATCGTATAGTAGAACAATTATTTGGAATAACTCCAAATAGAGCATGGTAGCTGCATCTAGGAGATTACATAGAGATTTGTAAAGCACACACGGATCTGAAAGATTCAGACCCGTTGACTAATAACCTTTCTCAGAAGCGAGATATGATCAAACCCCATGGGTGTTCAATTCATTACAATCACATAGTGATGTGAACTAGATTATTGACTCTAGTGCAAGTGGGAGACTGTTGGAAATATGCCCTAGAGGCAATAATAAAATGGTTATTATTGTATTTCCTTGTTCACGATAATTGTCTATTGTTCATGCTATAGTTGTATTAACTGGAAACCGTAATACATGTGTGAATACATAGACCACAACATGTCCCTAGTAAGCCTCTAGTTGACTAGCTCGTTCATCAATAGATGGTTATGGTTTCCTGACCATGGACATTGGATGTCATTGATAACGGGATCACATCATTAGGAGAATGATGTGATGGACAAGACCCAATCCTAAGCATAGCATAAGATCGTGTAGTTTGTTTGCTAAAGCTTTTCTAATGTCAAGTATCATTTCCTTAGACCATGAGATTGTGCAACTCCCGGATACCGTAGGAGTGCTCTGGGTGTACCAAACTTCTGGCGAATCGGGTGGCTATAAAGGTGCACTACAGGTATCTCTGAAAGTGTCTGTTGGGTTGGCATGAATCGAGACTGGGATTTGTCACTCCGTGTGACGAGAGGTATCTCTGGGCCCACTCGGTAGGACATCATCACAATGTGCACAATGTGATCAAAGGAGTTGATCACGGGATGATGTGTTACGGAACGAGTAAAGATACTTGCCATAACGAGATTGAACAAGGTATTAGTATACAGACAATCGAATCTCGGGCAAGTACTATACCGGTAGACAAAGGGAATTGTATATGGGACTGATTGAATCCTTGGCATCGTGGTTCATCCTATGAGATCATCGTGGAACATGTGGGAGCCAACATGGTTATCCAGATCCCGCTGTTGGTTATTGGCCGGAGAGTTGTCTCGATCATGTCTGCATGGTTCCCGAGCCCGTAGGGTCTACACACTTAAGGTTCGATGACGCTAGGGTTATAAGGGAATGTAGTATGTGGTAACCGAATGTTGTTCGGAGTCCCGGATGAGATCTCGGATGTCACGAGGAGTTCCGAAATGGTCCGGAGGTAAAGATTGATATATAGGAAGTGAGGATTTAGCCACCGGAAGTGTTCCGGGCATCACCGGTAATGTACCGGGACCACCGGAAGGGTCCGGGGGTCCACCGGGAGGGGCCACCAGCCCCAGAGGCTTGCGTGGGACAATAGTGGGAAGGGACCATCCCCTAGGTGGGCTGGGGCGTCCCCCACCAAGGCCCAAGGCGCCTCAAGAGAAGAGGAGGGCAAACCCTAGGGCAGATGGGCCCTAAGGCCCACTCCAGGTGCGCCTCCCCCTCTCCCCCTTTGGCCGCCACCCTAGATGGGATCTGGGGCTGTCGCACCCCTTGGGGTGGGAACCCTAGAGGGGGCGCAGCCCCCTCCCTCCCCCTATATATAGTTGAGGTCTAGGGGCTGCCCAACACATGAGTTATTCTCTCCAAGGCGCAGCCCTACCTCTCTCCCTCCTCGTCTCTCGCAGTGCTTGGCGAAGCCCTGCTGGAGTGCCACGCTCCTCCATCACCACCATGCCGTTGTGCTGCTGCTGGACGGAGTCTTCCCCAACCTCTCCCTCTCTCCTTGCTGGATCAAGTCATGGGAGACGTCACCGGGCTATACGTGTGTTGAACGCGGAGGCGTCGTTGTTCGGCGCTTAGATCGGAATCAACCGCGATCTAAATCGCTACGAGTACGACTCCTTCATCCGCGTTCTTGTAACGCTTCCGCATCGCGATCTTCAAGGGTATGAAGATGCACTCCCCTCTCTCTCGTTGCTAGTATCTCCGTAGATTGATCTTGGTGATGCGTAGAAAATTTGAATTTCTGCTACGTTCCCCAACAAACACATAATATTGTCCACTATTCAGCTGCTTTGGATTACTCTGATATCCAGATTGTTGCTGCTGCTGACCTCCCTGACCAGATTGTTGATTATAACCACCTTGATTGCCTTGAGAGCCTTTAAAGTTGGAATTTGAACCGCCGCCCGGGCCATGAAAGCCGCCGCCACCTGAGCCGCCACCCGGCCCATGATTGTCGTCAAACATGTTAGAGTTATTGAAAGCCTTCATGATCGTACAGTCCTTCCACATGTGGGTGGCCGGTTTCTGCGGAGTACCGTGCCTCGGAGAGGGCTCATTTAGCAACTGCTCAAGGGTGGGACTTGACCCACCGGACCGAGGAGGCGGTCTCCCCTTACGTCGTTGGTTGTTGCCCTGCGCATTGGTGTCAGCCACAAACTCTGAGCTACCATCAGCCTTACATTTATTATTGCCTCCTTGATTTGCTGGGTTATGCTGAGGACCCTTGGCATTGCCGATCTTCTTTCCCTTCCCTGTCTTCTTTGTCAGACTCGGGATCCTTGGTACTATCAGAGTCAGCGTATTTGACTAGAGCCGCCATTAGCTGGCCCATGTCATTACAATCGCGCTTGAGCCGCCCCAGCTTCATTTTTAGAGGCCTAAAACGGTAATTTTTCTCCAACATTAAGACTACAGAGCCGACATCCATCTTATCAGACGAATGTATTATGGCCTTGACCCGGCGTACCCAATGGGTCGTGGACTCGCCCTCCTCTTGCTTGCAATCAGTCAAATCCACAATTGACATGGGCTGCTTCCATGTATCTTTGAAGTTCTGAATAAACCGGGCCTTTAACTCTGCCTATGAACCGATGGAATTAGGTGGCAGCCCCTTCAACCAAGTGCAGGCTGTCCCATCCAACATCATGGTGAAGTACTTGGCCACTGCAGCGTCACTGACTTCCAGTAGCTCTAGGCCATCTCATAGCTTTCAATACATGCCCCATGCTATAATTTAGCCATGTAATTAGGCACCTTTCGAGGCCCCTTGAAATCCTTGGGCAAACGCTCATTACACAGAGCCAGCACCAGACAAGGGACACCTCCAGTCCTAGTGGTCACGCCTGCCTCAATAGAAGTAGTCGGATAAACCAGAAAAGGCTGGTAAGCCGCCAGCTGAGCCGCCCGCTCAGCCTCTTGGCGTATCTTGTCCTGATCGACCAAGTTAGGAGCTCCATCACACGCTGGGTCATGCCTGCACGGCTGGTCACGGCGCTGGGCGTTGCTTGAAACGGCAGCTGAATCCATGTCCCTGTTATAACTCGGGCTCCGGCTTGGATGGGGGTCGAATGAATCCTGTCTCAGCTATACGAGTATGCCTCCTGCTGCGCCAAAGCCGTTTGAAGAAGCTCTCCGACCCTTCGGGTTTCAACCGCCGTCGGAGAGTCGCCATCCACCGGGAGAGTCGCCAATCGTGCCGCCACATCGATCATGTTTTCCAGAGGGTTAGAATAATGACCCGGTGGTGTCGGTAGATAGTGAGGTGGAGCAGTATTTAGACGAAGAGGTTCCATCACCCGTGGTTGAACCGGTGTCCCAGCCCCGGGCGTTGCAACCCGGTTTACCTCCGGCAGGTTACTGGGCCCTGCGCCAGGTGTACGGAAAAGGTTTTGAGGGTCATAAACCGGGGGCAGACGAGATTGAGTCTTCTGGTACCTTATCCTCATGACCTTATTGGACGTGTTCTGATCCATCATGAGCTGGAAAGCCTACGACTGAATCTGCTAAGCTTGAGCGTCCAGAGCTGCCCGCTCTGCGGTCATCCTCATGTCTTCCGCCGCCAGGTCTTCCTTAGCCTGCACTATATCCTGCTTTAACTGCGCCACCTCTGCATCATGTTGAGCTTAATCCGCCGGGTTGACCATGGCGGTTAATAGAGCTGTCATCTTATCCATCAAACCATCAGAACCTGAGCCGACGAGTGCACGGGGCCTCCTGCCCCGGCTGCCGCTGACCCGGAGGTTATCGTTGCCGCAGCCGTAGAGTTTTGAACGGGTTGCGTTCCAGCCATGAAGATCCCAACTCTGCTCGGCGGTTCAAGGAGGTCCGGAATACTGCTGCCATCGGAACAACCCCCAAGCCCGCCGTCTTGCAGTTGATACAACGAATCCGTCTCACCCGTGGACGACTCACCATCAGAGTAAATGGCCGTCTCACCGCCAGACACAGATCCTTCAGAAAATTCCCCTCCATGGATGCATCCCACGAAGGCACGCTTCACGGCGGTGAGCTGGCGGGTCTCGCCGCCGAAAGCGATCTCGATGATGTCGGTGCAGATGTCCGGCTCGGGGCCGGCTCGCCAATCTTCTTGATGAAGCGTGGATTACTGCCAAGGGACCCGTACCGTACTCAATTGAGCCGGCGTTGGGGCCCCAGCCTGCGTCGTCGATGTAGAGCTTGCTGCGACGAGCCTTGGTCATCTGGCCCACAGTGTATCCCTTGAGCCCTTAGAAGCCGCCCTTCAAGAACTCAAATCCACCGTGCGCTGGCCCCATGGTGGGCACCAACTGTCGTGGAATTGTCACGTCAGATGTCCTAGTGAAAGGACTTAGTCGTGGAGCCATTGCAACTAGGAAGCTTAAAGGGGTTAATCGGGACAAAGGACACGGGGTTTATACTGGTTCGGCCCCTTACGGTGAAGGTAAAAGCCTATGATCCAGTTTTGAGTGGGATTGCTTATGTCTCGATTACCAGGGAGCGAATCCGCTTGACCTAGTTCTCGATCTGATGTTACCTGCCCTGAACCGCCGCCGGGTCGTCCCTTTATATATAGAGGTCGACGCCCAGCAGCTCATAGAGTCCCGGCCGGCTCATAAACAGTGTCTGGCTCGGCCTCTCTTTCTATTCTTGCCTTAGAATACAAGTTATATACATATGGTGGTTTATCCCTACGGGCCTTAAGTCGCCTTTGGGCTTGGGCCCTTAACTGAACCGCCATCTTCAAGTGTCATCTTGGGCTTCATATCTAGAATCGCCATAGGTATAACCCGGCCCCTCCCGGGCGGGTCATACCTAATAGTTATATCCCCAACAATAGGGGAGGCTGATACGTCCATTTTGCATCATGCTTTTATATCAATATTTATTGCATTATGGGCTATTATTACACATCATACCTCAATACTTATGGCTATTCTCTCTTATTTTACAAGGTTTACCATGAAGAGGGGAATCTTGGCAATGGAATTCATTTGGAAAAGGAGTAAACATTGAAACCTATTCTGCACTGCTCCAAAAATCCTGAAACTCCACGAAACATGTTTTTGGAATTAATAAGAATTATTGAGCGAAAGAAATACATCAGGGGGCCCACACCTTGGCCAGGAGAGTGGGGGGCGCCCCCCCCCCTACTGGGCGCGCCCCCTATCTCCTGGGCCCCCTGGTGGGCCTCCGGTGTCCATCTTCTGCTATATGAGAGCTTTTACCCTGAAAACAATCGTGGGCAAGCTTACGGGACGAAACTCCGCCGCCACGAGGCGGAACCTTGGCAGAACTAATCTAGGGCTCCGTGAGCTGTTACTGCGGGGACACTTCCCTCGGGAGGAAATCATCGACAACGTCATCACCAGCGATCCTCTCATCGGGAGGGGGTCAATCTCCATCAACATCTTCACCGACACCATCTCCTCTCAAAACCCTAGTTCATCTCTTGTATCCAATCTTGTATCAAAACCACAAATTGGTACCTGTGGGTTTCTAGTAGTGTTGATTACTCTTTGTAGTTGATGCTAATTGGTTTACTTGGTGGAAGATCATATTTTCAGATCCTTAATGCATATTATTAACCCTCTGATTATGAACATGAATATTCTTTGTGAGTAGTTACTGAAAGCACAAGTGCTCCCTAGGTGGTTTTGGTAATTAATGTCAACATATCTCTTGTTTGACTAACACTTTTGTCTAGTATGTTTCAGATAAGTTCAACAATGGAGTGGCATGGACTAAAGGATGTGGGAACACCTTCAAGATGCTAAGGACAAAGGATTGGCTCAAGCTTCAAGCTCAAGACTCTTCATTTTACATTTTAGTGATCCAAGATCACATTGAGTCTATAGGAAAAGCCAATACTATCAAGAAGGGATGAGGTGTTGCTTAATGAGTTTCTTGCTCCACAGTGCTTGGTGATATGCTCCAAAACCCTCAACTACTTTCCCACTTCCACACATATGACCTAAACCTAAATTCAAACTCGGCCCTACTGATTCTTTCTATCCGGCGCCACCGAGTTTAGATATCTTAGCCACTGCCACAAACCCTAGACAAATCGGTCTCACCGATAGGGATCTCGATCTCACCGAGATGGTATTGTAATCTCTCTGTGTATGTCCATTACCAAAATCGGTCTCACCGAGTTTGAGCAATCGGTACTACCGAGATTACAATGCAAACTCTCTGGTTAACTTATTACCAAAATCGGTCCCACCGAGTTTGAGTGTCAGTCCCACCGAGTTTGCTCGACCAACTCTCTGGTTAGCTAATTACCAAAATCGGTCTCACCGAGTTTGTATGTCGGTCTCACCGAGATTACGTTATGCCCTAACCCTAACCATATCGGTCCTACCGAGTTGCATGTTGGTCCCACCGAAAATCCTACCGGTCACTAGATTTACTAAATCGGTCCGACCGAGTTTGTTGATTCGGTCCCACCGAGTTTGGTAAATTGTGTGTAATGTTAGATTTTGTGTGGAGGCTATATATACCCCTCCACCTTCTCTTCATTCATGGAGAGAGCATCAGAATGTGCCTACACTTCCAGCATACATTTTCTGAGAGAGAACTACCTACTCATGTGTTGAGGCCAAGATATTCCATTCCTACCATATGAATCTTGATCTCTAGCCTTCCCCAAGTTGCTTTCCACTCAAATCTTCTTTCCACCAGATCCAAATCCTATGAGAGAGAGTTGAGTGTTGGGGAGACTATCATTTGAAGCACAAGAGCAAGGAGTTCATTATCAACGCACCATTTGTTACTTCTTGGAGAGTGGTGTCTCCTAGATTGGCTAGGTGTCACTTGGGAGCCTCCGACAATATTGTGGAGTTGAACCAAGGAGTTTGTAAGGGCAAGGAGATCGCCTACTTCGTGAAGATCTGCCGCTAGTGAGGCAAGTCCTTCGTGGGCGACGGCCATGGTGGGATAGACAAGGTTGCTTCTTCGTGGACCCTTCGTGGGTGGAGCCCTCCGTGGACTCGCGCAACCGTTACCCTTCGTGGGTTGAAGTCTCCATCAACGTGGATGTACGATAGCACCACCTATCGGAACCATGACAAAAACATCTGTGTCTCCAATTGCGTTTGAATCCTCCAAAACCCTTCCCTTTACATTCTTGCAAGTTGCATGCTTTACTTTCCGCTGCTCATATACTCTTTGCATGCTTGCTTGTTATGTATTGTGAATGTTAAACTTGTGCCTAAACTCCACTTAAACTTAAAGAAGTTAAAAACTGCAACTTTGGTACTTAGTGTCTAATCACCCCCCTCTAGACACCTCTTCTCAAGGTCCTACAAGTGGTATCAGAGCATTGGTCTCCATTGCCTTGGTTTAATCACCATCGGAGGGAGATGGATGAGTCTACTTTGGGGAGTCTTAGACATAGAGTGCCTATACTTGATGGAGAGTATTTTCATGAGTGGAAAAAAATGAGATGCTTGTAATTTTCAATCAATATCATTTGAACAAGTACATTGCTAGCCCTTGTGCACCTCATGTTGATCCTATGCATCCTACTCTTGATGAGTCAATTGACATGATTAGGAATCTTAGAACTGTTAATCTTATCACAAGAGGCTTGCCTAGAAACTTAACTAGAAACTTGCCTACTCTTGAGTGTGCCTACACTATATGGAAATTTCTTGAGGAACGCTTTCCAAATTATTCCTTGAAAAATCTAGATGAAATTCTCCATAAGTCTATTGCCTTGAGTAAGATGAATACTAGTGATCCTATGTTTGGTGATCGTCTATTTGAACTTACAAACCTTATGCATGCCAAAGGAGATGTTGGAATTATTGGTGATATTATTTCCGAAGCTATAAGAATTCATAAGCAAGATCATTGTTAGACTCACTCTAACGAATTACCCTCTCTAGGACTTGATCCACCACATGACGATGTTGAACATGGATACTATGATGAGGATGATGTTAGTGATTTTGATCGTGATGATGCAATGAGACATTTTGGTCTTATGGCAAATCTTCGGGGATATATGTCAGGAGGAATGGAATGGGTTCTTGACAGTGGATGTACCGATCACATGACTGGAGATAAACACATGTTTCGTGAGCTTGCTGAGAATGATAGTCCTCGAAAGTATGTCACTTTCGGTGACAACTCAAAGGGTAACGTGGTTGGCCTCGGTAAGGTGGCCATATCACATGATAGCTCCATACAAAATGTCATGCTCGTTGAATCTCTTGGATACAACTTACTTTCAGTATCTAGACTTGCTGATTTTGGTTTCAATGTCCTATTTACTGAAATAGATTGCCAAGTGTTTCGTAGAGATAATCATAAAATGGTCTTTACCGGTGTGCGTAGAGGTGATCTATACATTGTTGATTTCACTAAAAAGGCTCAACCTAAAACTTGCTTCATTGCTAAATCCTCAAAAGGTTGGTTATGGCATAGACGACTAGGTCACGTTGGCATGAGAAACCTTGACAAGCTTATTAAAGGGAATCATATCCTTGGTGTTAACGATGTCATATTTGATAAGATAGACTTTGCAGTGCTTGTCAAGCAGGTAAACTGGTTGGAGGAAGGCATCCCGTGAAGAACATCATGACCACAAGGAGGCCACTCGAGCTACTTCACATTGATCTTTTTGGTCCCAACTCTTAAAAGAGTCTCGGTGGAAATTCTTCTGGTCTAGTTATAGTTGATGATTTTTCAAGATTTACGTGGGTGTTCTTTCTCGATGATAAATCGCAGGTCCAAAAGATCTTCAAAAAATTTGCTAGGAAGGCCCAGAATCAATTTGAAGTGAAGATCAAGAAGGTTCGCAGCGACAACGGAATGGAGTTCAAGAAAGCAAATGTGGACACCTTTCTTGACGAAGAAGGGATTTCACACGAGTTCTCGACTACATACACACCTCAACAAAATGGAGTTGTTGAGAGGAAGAACCGGACGCTCATCGAAATGGCGAGAACGATGCTTGATGAGTACAAGACGCCGAAGCACTTTTGGGCAGAAGTGTTGGAGACAGCTTGTCATGCAACAAATCGCTTGTATCTTCACAAGCTACTCGGCAAGACGGCATACAAGCTCCTCACCGGTAACAAACCCCAAGTTGGATACTTTCGAGTATTCGGCTCAAAGTGCTACATTCTTGATAAGCATCGTCGTTCTAAATTTTCTCCTAAGTTTCATGAAAGTTTCCTACTAGGTTATGGCTCAAACTCTCACACTTACCGTGTCTACAACAATTTCACCCGAAAGGTTGAAGAGACGGTAGATGTGAAGTTTGATGAATCTAACGGCTCGCAAGTAGAGCAATTGCCAATTGATGTAGGAGACAAAGATCCTTTGGAAGCAATCCAGGACTTGTCTATTGGCAAGGTCCGTCCAACGGAGGTGAAGGAGAGTACCTCGTCCGTCCAAGTGGAAGCTTCTACTTCACGACAAGGTGAACCAAGAGTAGATACGAAAGCATCCACAAGTGGGACACACCAAGATGAAGAAAACGAGAAAGTGCATCAAGATGAAAGTCAACAACCTCCTTATCCACCATGACAAGAGAACGACAACGCCAACAATGAAGAAGGCCAAGAAGAAGAACAAGATGAAGAAGAAGTTCAACCAAGAACCAAGCAAAAGCTTTCACGAGTTCGAGCAAGAATTGCTAAAAACCATCCCGTCGAGCAAATCTACAATGATATTCAAACAGGGAGAATCACTCACTCTAAAACTCGTATTGCTAACTTTTGTGAAAACTATTCTTTCATCTCTAGCATTGAACCTATGAAGGTCGAAGAAGCATTGGAAGATCCGGATTGGATAAATGCTATGCATGAAGAACTACACAACTTTGAGAGGAACCAAGTTTGGACATTGGTTGAGAAGCCCGACAACAACCACAACATCATTGGTACCAAATGGGTGTTTTGCAACAAGTAATATGAAGATGGACATGTAGTTCACAACAAAGCACGTCTCGTCGCCCAAGGCTACACACAAGTCGAATTGAAAAGTTTGGGAAGCTAATGTCGGAGAAGTTTGAGATGTCTATGATGAGTGAACTCAAATTCTTTCTTGGTTTGCAAATCAAGCAAACTAAGGAAGGTACCTTTGTCTCTCAAACGAGGTACACCAAAGACCTATTCAATAAGTTCAATATGCAAGAATGCAAAGCTATGTCTACACCCATGCCTACTAGTGGACATCCTGACTTGACCAAAGATGGTGAACCGGTTGATCAAAAGGTTTATCGCTCTATGATTGGTTCATTGTTATATCTATGTGCTTCACGTCCCGATATCATGCTAAGTGTGTGCATGTGTGCACGATATCAAGCTGCTCCTAAAGAATGTCATCTTAAGGCCGTGAAAAGGATAGTGAGATACTTAATCCATACACCAAATTTTGGCATTTGGTATCCTAAGAGGGCCTCTTTCAATCTTGTTGGCTACTCCGACTCGGACTATGCCGGAGACCAGGTTGATAGAAAGTCCACTTTGGGTACTTGTCAATTCTTGGTAGATCTCTTGTGTCTTGGTCCTCCAAGAAACAAAACTCGGTATCCTTATCCACCGCCGAAGCGGAATACATTGCCACTGGCTCATGTTGTGCTCAATTACTTTGGATGACCCAAACTCTTAAAGATTATGGGATATATGTGAAACATGTTCCATTGCTTTGTGACAATGAAAGTGCTATCAAAATTGGTCATAATCCCGTTCAACATTCTCGAACTAAGCATATTGAAGTTCGTCATCATTTCATTCGAGATCATGTTGCTAAGGGTGACATTAATCTTAAGCATGTTCGCACCGAAAAGCAATTAGCGGATATATTCACTAAACCTCTTGATGAGAAAGTGTTTTGCAGGTTGAGAGGATAATTGAACATCATTGATGCTTCAAACTTGGAGTAGAAACTCCATTGGACACATGCAAGACATTAACTTATGACTAATCCTTGATATTTCTCTTATGATGAAGATCTTATGTCTAGGATATATTTGCATTTTGCATGTTATATAACCCATGTAGGTACTTGGTTGAATCAAATTCCATGAGATTGTAATCTACTCACATCTTGAGCAATCTCTACATCACCAAGTTTCTACACTATGGTGATTGAAGACAAGGAAGCACGGAACCATTCAAACATATCCTTTGACAAATTCTATGTTGAGCTTCATGATTGTCATTTTTGGATACACAAGTGCTCTTCCTTGCAAGAACTAACCCATGTAGGTAGATGGACTCAAATTCCAAGTGGTGCTCCCAATTCTTGATGAGCTACATCAACCTTGAGCAACCCACACAAGTTCAACTACACGTTCCACACCACCAACCAAGGTATGTTATTCCATCTTAGAGAAGCTTTACTCCAAGTCATGAGCTAAAGCAACTCGAAAAGATGTGAATACATCAAGATGCTTAAACAAAAAATGGCAACCCCATTTTGAGCTTAAACGATGAGTATGACCTATGATCAAGTGATCTCACTTGACTCCTAAGTCAATATACTCTAACATAGGTGACCTTGTCATGACCATCTCTACATGAAGTTCTCTTGTGTTCTTTTCTGTGTTTTTGCATTTCTCTCATGCATATTTGTTTCCCCTTTCCAAAAAAACTTCATCTAGATTTCTTTCTGTTTGCTCTGCATTTTCTGCATCCAATTCATTGCATATCATTCAGTAAATTCCTTGCAAATCTTTGTGAGATCTTACTAGTCTAGAGAGCTGAGGTGACAAGTGTTTTCTCTACGATGAACTCGGTTTCACCGATTTGTTGTTTTCGGTCCAACCGAATCCTTTCGGTACAACCGAAGCATACCACTCGGTGCCACCGATTTCACAGCAGGAAAAACAGTTTGCCACTTATTATGTGTTTCTTCTAATCCAGCTCCACTCAATGAATCTTGTCCTCTACAAGCATCCCATTTATATATATGCTTTGTGTTGTGACTCAAGGATCAAACCCTTCTTGGAAATTGATGTCAAAGGGGGGAGAGAGATCACATCAAAGCTTATCACTTAGAGAGATCACATCAGAGAGAGAGAGAGTATCACCTCCTCAGGGGGAGAAAGAGATCTCCAGGGGAGAGAATACTCAAGTAGAAAGTATTTCTCAAGGATCCCAGATGCTTGGTGTTCAAGAGGAGAGATGCCACATGTCTTCTTGAGGGGAAAGACATGTTCATTTGTGCTTATTTGCATTAGCTTGCATTAGCTCTATTCATTTATATCTTTCAGCTCTGATTTTCTGTTCCCTATCTTCTCCCAGTATCCCATGCTAGATTCAGGGGGAGAAAGACATCTAAGGGAAAGAAATCATTTAAATTCATTGCATATCTTTACTCTTGGGGACATGTTTAATCCAATGTGTTACCTAGTACTCACTCTCTACATGTCATCCCAGTCTTAGTATTCTTGTGGTTTCTTCTGTTTGCTCTGGCTAGTAGATGTACCTGTGTTATCTAACCTTGTTTACGCAGGTTCATTCCATCCTAAGCCAACTCAAGACTACAAGGTAAGTATATGCATCACAATCGTGTGTATGAGGAATTCTTGCTGATGTACATACTGTTTGCAAGAAGGACTCATGGGCATGAAGGTATTTTCTTTAATACTCTTTGCTCCGATGCATATGGCCAAGATACATGTAACACATTGCCTGCTCTATCATGGTTATGCTCTCACATGCTTCTATATTCCATATTCACATGATTGCATACATGAGCATGTGCTTGTTACATGTCTTTCCAAAGCTTTACTTGCTACTTTTATATCTTTATCTAAAGCTTTGATGTATGTTGTCATCAATTACCAAAAAGAGGGAGATTGAAAGCACAAGTGCTCCCTAGGTGGTTTTGGTAATTAATGTCAACATATCTCTTGTTGGACTAACACTTTTATCTAGTATGTTTCAGATAAGTTCAACAATGGATTGGCATGGACTAAAGGATGTGGGAACTCCTTCAAGATGCTAAGGACAAAGGATTGGCTCAAGCTTCAAGCTCAAGACTCTTCATTTTACATTTTAGTGATCCAAGATCACATTGAGTCTATAGTAAAAGCCAATACTATCAAGAAGGGATGAGGTGTTGCTTAATGAGTTTCTTGCTCCACAGTGCTTGGTGATATGCTCCAAAAAACTCAACTACTTTCCCACTTCCACACATATGACCTAAACCTAAAGTCAAACTCGGCCCGACAGATTCTTTCTATCCGGCACCACCGAGTTCAGATGTCTTAGCCACTGCCACAAACCCTAGACAAATCGGTCTCACCGATAGGGATCTTGATCTCACCGAGATGGGATTGTAATATCTCTGTGTATGTCCATTACCAAAATCGGTCTCACCGAGTTTGAGCAATCGGTACTACCGAGATTACAATGCAAACTCTCTGGTTAACTTATTACCAAATCGGTCCCACCGAGTTTGATGTCAGTCCCACCGAGTTTGCCTGACCAACTCTCTGGTTAGCTAATTACCAAAATCGGTCTCACCGGGTTTGTGAAATCGGTCTCACCGAGATTACGTTATGCCATAACCCTAACCATATCGGTCCTACCGAGTTGCATGTCGGTCCCACCAAAAATCCTAACGGTCACTAGATTTACTAAATCGGTCCGACCGAGTTTGTTGATTCGGTCCCATCGAGTTTGGTAAATTGTGTGTAACGGTTAGATTTTGTGTGGAGGCTATATATACCCCTCCACCTTCTCTGCATTCGTGGAGAGAGCCATCAGAGCGTGCCTACACTTCCAGCATACATTTTCTGAGAGAGAACTACCTACTCATGTGTTGAGGCCAAGATATTCCATTCCCACCATATGAATCTTGATCTCTAGCCTTCCCCAAGTTGCTTTCCACTCAAATCTTCTTTCCACCAGATCTAAATCCTATGAGAGAGAGTTGAGTGTTGGGGAGACTATCATTTGAAGCACAAGAGCAAGGAGTTCATTATCAACGCACCATTTGTTACTTCTTGGAGAGTGGTGTCTCCTAGATTGGCTAGGTGTCACTTGGGAGCCTCCGACAATATTGTGGAGTTGAACCAAGGAGTTTGTAAGGGCAAGGAGATCGCCTACTTCGTGAAGATCTACCGCTAGTGAGGCAAGTCCTTCGTGGGCGACGGCCATGGTGGGATGGACAAGGTTGCTTCTTCATGGACCCTTCGTGGGTGGAGACCTCCGTGGACTCGCGCAACCGTGACCCTTCGTGGGTTGAAGTCTCCATCAACATGGATGTACGATAGCACCACCTATCGGAACCACGACAAAAACATCCGTGTCTCCAATTGCATTTGAATCCTCCAAAACCCTTCCCTTTACATTCTTGCAAGTTTCATGTTTTACTTTCCATTGATCATATACTCTTTGCATGCTTGCTTGTTATGTGTTGTGAATGTTAAACTTGTGCCTAAACTCCACTTAAACTTAAAGAAGTTAAAAACTGCAACTTTGGTACTTAGTGTCTAATCACCCCCCACCCCTCTAGACACCTCTTCTCAAGGTCCTACAGTTACGTTTGTTCCTGAGGACATGGGTGAAGTCTTGCTATTAGTAGTCATGTGAATTTGGTATTCGTTCAATATTTTGATGAGATGTATGTTGTCTTTTCCTCTAGTGGTGTTATGTGAATGTCGACTACATGACACTTCACCATTATTTTGGCCTAGAGGAAGGCATAGGGAAGTAATAAGTAGATGATGGGTTGCTAGAGTGACAGAATCTTAAACCCTAGTTTATGCGTTGCTTCGTTAGGGGCTGATTTGGATCCATATGTTTAATGTTGTGGTTAGGTTTACCTTAATATTCTTTTGTAGTTGTGGATGCTTGCAATAGGGGTTAATCATAAGTGGGATACTTGTCCAAGTAAGGGCAGTACCCAAGCACCGGTCCACCCACATATCAAATTATCAAAGTACCGAACACGAATCATATGAACGTGATGAAAACTAGCTTGACGATAATTCCCATGTGTCCTCGGGAGCTCCTTTCACATTATTAGAAATTGTCCAGGCTTATCCTTTGCTACATAAAGGATTGGGCCACCTTGCTGCACTTTATTTACTTTATTTACTTGTTACGTGTTACTATTTATCTTATCACAAAACTATCTATCACCTACAATTTCAGTGCTTGCAGAGAAAACCTTACTGAAAACCGCTTATCATTTCCTTCTGCTCCTCCTTGGGTTCGACACTCTTATTTATCGAAAGGACTATGATAGATCCCCTACACTTGTGGGTCATCAAGACTCTTTTCTGGCGCCGTTGCCGGGGAGTGTAGCGCTTTTGGTGAGTGGAACTTGGTAAGGAAACATTTATATAGTGTGCTGAAATTTTACATTACTTGTCACTATGAAACTAATCCTTTGAGGGGCTTGTTCAGGTATCTTCACCCCAACTAGAAGAAAAAGAGTTTCTCCTCAACCTACTGAACTTTATGAAAATATTTACTTTGAGATTCCTTTGGGTATGATAGAAAACGCTAGCTAATCCATTTGCGGGAGATGGAACATTGCATCGATTTACACCTTATCTTTGTGGATGAAGTTTGTGGATTATTTAAGCTTGCGGTATTCTGTTGATGTTGTCAAAGGAAGGTCTTCCTTTATCTTTGAAGGAGATGCATTGACATGGTATAGGCTATGTGATGATTCGAGATCTTGGAATTATAAGCGATTGAAGTTGGAATTTCACCAGAAGTTCTACCCTATGCATATTGTTCATCGTGATCGTAATTACATATATAATTTCTGGCCTCGCGAAGGATAAAGCATCTCTCAAGATTTGGGGAGGCTTAAGTCAATGTTATATTAATGCCCCAATCATGAGCTCTCCCGCGAAATGATTATTCAAAACTTTTATGCTCGGCTTTCTCTTAATGATCGCAACTTTGCTCGATACTTCTGTCTTTGGTTCTTATATCTTGAAGACTATTGATTTCAAATGGGACTTATTGGAAAGAATTAAACTCAACTCTGAAGATTGGGGTTCGGCGATGGTAAGGAGTCGGTATGACACCTAAGTTCGATTGTGTTAAATCTTTTATGGATACCGATGCTTTTAGTGGATTTAGCGCTAAGTATGGACTTGACTCGAGATAGTAGCTTCTTTACGTGAATCTTTTGCTACTCACGTTGATCTCCCTAAAGAGAAGTGGTTTAAATATAATCCTCCTGTTGAAGTGAAAGTAGTTGCACCTATTACAGTTGAAGAAAACACTATCACCTATAGTGATCCTATTGTTCCTACTACTTATGTTGAGAAACCTCATTTTCCTGTTAGGATAAAGGATCATGCTAAAGCTTCAACTGTTGTTCGTAAGAGTAATACTAGGACTTATACACCTCCTGAGAAAATTAATGTTGAACCTAGTATTGCTATGGTTAAAGATCTCTTGGATGATGATTTAGATGGGCATGTTATTTATTTTTGTGATGAATCTGCTAATATTGCTAGACCAGATACTAAGATACATAGACTGTCATAGGCATGCTGTTATTTACTGTTAAAATAGGAGATCATTGTTATCATGGTTTATGTGATATGGGTGCTAGTGCTAGTCGCGATACCTTATGATCTATATAAAGAAATTATGCACGACATTGCACCCGTTGAATTAGAAGACATTGATGTTACTATTAAGCTTGCTAATAGGGACACCATTAAACCGATTGAGATTGTTAGAGATGTTGAAGTCTTGTGTGGGAAGGTTAAATACCTGCTGATTTTCTTGTTCTTGGTTCCCCACAAGATGATTTTTGTCCCATTATTTTTGGTAGACCCTTCTTGAATACAGCTAGTGCTAAGATTGATTGTGAAAAGATCTTGTCACCATTGGCATAGATGGTATGTCTCATGAGTTTAATTTTGCTAAGTTTAAGTAGACAACCTCGTGATAGGGAACCACCTAGTAAGGATGAGATTATTGGTCTTGCTTCCATTCTTTGTGCCTCCTCTTGATCCGTTAGAACAATATTTGCTAGACCATGAAAGCGATATGTTTATGAAGGAAAGAAGGAAATAGATGAAGTGTTCCTTAAACAAGAACATATGCTGAAACATAACCTTCCTGTTAAAATTCTTGGGGATCCTCCTCCACCCAAGGGTGATCCCGTGTTTTAACTCAAACCATTACCTGATAATCTTAAGTATGCTTATCTTGATGAAAAGAAAATATATCCTGTTATTATTAGTGCTAACCTTTCAGAGCAAGAAGAAGAAAGATTATTGAAAACTCTGAAGAAGCACCGAGCAGCTATTGAATATACTCTGGATGATCTTAGGGGCATTAGTCCCACATTATGCCAACACAAAATTACAGTGGAGAAAGATGCCAAACCAATTAGAGATCCTCAACAACGACTAAATCCCAAGATGAAAGAAGTGGTAAGAAAGGAGATACTAAAGCTCCTTGAGGCAGGTATAATTTATCCCGTTGCTGATAGTGAATGGCTAAGCCCTGTCCACTGTGTGCCTAAAAAGGGAGGTATTACCGTCGTTCCTAATGATAGAGATGAATTGATCCCACAAAGAATTATTACAGGTTATATGATGGTAATTGATTTCCGTAAGTTAAATAAAGCTACTAAGAAAGATCATTACCCTTTACCTTTTATTGATCAAATGCTAGAAAGACTATCCAAACACACACATTTCTGCTTTCTAGATGGTTATTCTGGTTTCTCTCAAATACATGTGTCAGCAAAGGATCAATCTAAAACTACTTTTACTTGCCCTTTTGGTACTTTTGCTTATAGACGTATGCCTTTTGGTTTATGTAATGCACCTGCTACCTTTCAAAGATGCATGATGGCTATATATTTTTGTGAAAAGATTCGTGAGGTATTCATGGATGATTTCTCCGTTTATGGATCCTCTTTTGATGATTGTTTGAGCAACCTTGATCGAGTTTTGCGAGATCTGAAGACACTAGTCTCGTCTGAATTGGGAAAAGTGTCACTTTATGGTTAATGAAGGCATTGTCTTGGGGCACAAGATCTCTGAGAGAGGTATTGAAGTTGATAAAGCCAAAGTTGATGCTATTGAAAAGATGCCATGTCCCAAGGACATAAAAGGTATAAGAAGTTTCCTTGGTCATGTCGGTTCTTATAGGAGGTTCATTAAGGACTTTTCTAAAATCTCTAGGCCTCTGACTAATTTATTGCAAAAAGATATTCCTTTTGTCTTTGATGATGATTGTGTAGAAGCATTTGAAATACTTAAGAAAGCTTTGATCACTGCACCTAATTGGAATTTACCTTTTGAAATTATGTGCGATGCTAGTGATTATGCTGTAGGTGCTGTTCTAGGGCAAAGAGATGATAAGAAATTGAATATTATCCAGTATGCTAGTAAGACTCTTGATACTGCCTAGAGAAATTATACTACTACCGAAAAAGAATTCTTAGCAGTTGTGTTTGCATGTGATAAGTTTAGACCTTATATTGTTGATTCCAAAGTTACTATTCACACTGATCATGCTACTATTAAATATCTTATGGAAAAGAAAGATGCTAAGCCTAGACCCATTAGATGGGTTCTCCTGCTCCAAGAATTTGATTTGCATATTATTGATAGAAAGGGAGCTGAGAACCCCATTGCAGACAACTTGTCTAGGTTAGAGAATGTTCTTGATGACCTGTTGCCGATTGATGATAGCTTTCCTCATGAACAATTAGCGGTCATTAATGATTCTCGTACTCCTCCTTGGTATGCCAATTATGCTAATTACATTGTTGCTAAATTTATACCGCCTAATTTCACATACCAGCAAAAGAAAAAGATCTTTTATGATTTAAGACATTACTTCTGGGATGACCCACACCTTTATAAAGAAGGAGTAGATGGTGTTATTAGACATTGTGTACCTGAGCATGAACAGGAACAGATTCTACGCAAGTGTCACTCTGAATCTTATGGAGGACACCACGCTGGAGATAGAACTGCACACAAGGTATTACAATCTGGTTTTTATTGCCCTACACTCTTCAAAGATGCTCGTAAGTTTGTCTTATCTTGTGATGAATGTCAAATAATAGGTAACATTAGTAGACGTCAAGAAATGCCTATGAATTATTCTCTAGCTATTGAACCGTTTGATGTTTGGGGCTTTGATTATATGGGGCCGTTTCCTGCCTCTAATGGTTATACACATATTTTAGTTGCTGTTGATTACGTTACTAAGTGGGTAGAAGCTATTCCAACTAGTAGTGTTGATCATAACACTTTTATTAAAATGCTTAAAGAAGTTATTTTTCCGAGGTTTGGAGTCCCTAGATATCTTATGACTGATGGTGGTTCACATTTTATTCTTGGTGCTTTCCGTAAGATGCTTGCCAAGTATGATGTTAATCACAGAACCGCATCTCCTTATCATCCGCAGTCTAGTGGTCAAGTAGAGTTGAGCAATAGAGAGCTCAAATTAATTTTGCAAAAGACTGTGAATAGATCTAGGAACAATTGGTCCAAAAAACTTGATGATGCATTATGGGCCTATAGAACTGCATACAAAAATCCTATGGGTATGTCTCCATATAAGATGGTTTATGGAAAAGCGTGTCATTTACCTCTTGAACTTGAACATAAAGCATATTGGGCTATTAAAGATCTCAACTATGACTTCAAACTTGCCGGTGAGAAGAGGTTGTTTGATATTAGCTCACTTGATGAATGGAGAACCCAAGTCTATGAGAATGCCAAGCTATTCAAAGAAAAAGTCAAACGCTGGCATGACAAAAGGATACAAAAGCGTGAGTTTAACATAGGAGATTATGTGTTATTATTCAACTCTCGTTTAAGATTTTTTTGCAGGAAAACTTCTCTCTAAATGGGAAGGCCCCTACGTTGTCGAGGAGGTCTATCGTTCTGGTGCCATAAAAATCAACAACTTCGAAGGCACAAGTCCAAGGGTGGTAAACGGTCAAAGAATTAAACATTATATTTTAGGTAACCCTATCAATGTTGAAACTAATATTATTGAAACCGTAACCCGGAGGAATACATAAGGACACTTTCGAGCGTTCGGACTCGAAAAGGAAAAGGTATGTGGTACGGTAAGTAAACTGACTCCAATGGCAATTTTTATCAGTTTTGGAATATTTAAGAATTTTAGGAAGAAAGACGTAGTCCTAAAGGGACACGAGGCCCCCACGAGAGTGGAGGGCGCGCCCACCCTTACTGGGCGCACCCCCTATCTCGTGGACACCTCGTGTGCCTCCCGGACTCCGTTTTCTTGCACGTTACATATTTTGGTCGGTAAAAATTCATTATATATACTCCCGAAAGTTTTGACCACCGTATCACGCAAATATCCTCTGTTTTCGTTTCGAACTGTTTCTGTTTTAGATCTAGAGCATCATGTCGTCTCCAAGCGCTTCCAAGGACAAGTTTTTTGAGAGGGTTATAAACCCCTATCTCGCAGAGGTGCTACAACACCCTCAAACCATTGAGATGCGTGAGGGGGTGTTGCACATCCGCGACGTGGAGGGACCAAGGCGTACCGGGAGCGTGGAGACAAAGCTCGAAGCCGTGGAGCAGCAAGTTTTCAAGTGCCAAGGGATGGTGGCGCATGGACTCAATGCCAACCAGATGATGATTACGGAGTTCACCAACAACCAGAAGTTAGATGCCAAGGTCATTGGGGAGACCATCTTCAAGCTTCAAGAGAAAATCGAGCACCTCCAAGCCCAGATCTATGACCTGCAAACTAGAACTGTGAGTATGAATATAGATTCAAGAGGATGAGTTTGGCTGCAGATTTAAGGATCCCGGAGACTCGATCATCCTTCTATGATGGTGAGCCCATGCCTTGGAAGACGGACGACAAGCCTACATCATCAAAAGCTCCTACTTCATCACCTCCAAGGACATAATGTGGGTATGGGCACTCCCCTTGGCAACTGCCAAGCTTGGGGGAGGTGCCCCGGTATCGTATCACCATCACACTCCTATCTTTATCGTTTTATTTAGTTCGATCCTTTTAGTAGTATCTTGATCTAGTAGATTGAAGTTTTGATATCAAGTAGTTTTGAGTTTTGCTTTGTGATGTCTTTTTGTAATCGAGTCTGTGAGCTATCTATAATAAAGATTAGTGTTGAGTCAAGGGCTTTGCTATGTTGCTATGATCTTGAGAAAGTAGAAAGAATAAAAGAGTTCATATTGATCTTAGGGATAGTGATGACTTCACACATAGAAAATATGAGGCATAAAAGTTGTTGAGAGTTGATAAACGTAGTTTTGGTCATCGTTGCAATTAATAGGAAAGAGGGGTTCACATGTAAATATATTATCTTGGACACCTTTTATAATTGGGAGCACTCATTAAGTATGACATGCTAAACGAGTTGACGTTGGACAAGGAAGACAACGTAATGGTTTATGTTTTCGCACATCTCAGTTAAAGTATATTGTCATTGACCTTCCAAACATGCTGAGCTTGCCTTTCCCCCTCATGCTAGCCAAATTTCTTGCACCAAGTAGAACTACTTGTGCTTCCAAATATCCTTAAACCCAATTTTGCCATGAGAGTACACCATACCTACCTATGGATTGAGTAAGATCCTTCAAGTAAGTTGTCATGTTGCAAGCAATAAAAATTGCTATCTAAATATGTTGACTTATTAGTGCAAAGAAAATAAGCTTTGTACAATCTTGTTGTGGAAGTAATAAAAGCGACGGACTGCATAATAAAGATCCACATACAAGGGGCAATATAAAGTGACGTTCTTTTGCATTAAGATTTTGTGCATCCAACCCTAAATGCACATGACAACCTCTGCTTCCCTCTGCGAAGGTCCTATCTTTTACTTTATGTTTTTTACTTTATGCTTGAGTCAAGGTGATCCTCACCTTTCCCTTTTTCATTTTATCGTTTGGCAAGCTCCTCGTGTCTGAAAGATCATGATATATATATCCAATTGGATGTAAGCTAGCATGGGCTATTATTGTTGACATCACCTAAAGGTGAATATGTTGGGAGGCAACACAATAAGCCCATATCTTTCTCAGTGTCCAGCTGAAACTCCATAACCACAAGTATTGCGTGAGTGTTAGCAATTATAGAAGACTACAAGATAGTTGATTATGTGAACTTGCTTAAAAGCTCTATTGTTGACTCTTTCTGATGTTATGATAAATTGCAATTGCTTCAATGACTGAGATTATAGTTTGTTAGTTCCCAATGAAGTTTTTGAACCATACTTGACATTGTGAATTGATTGTCACTTGAGCATAGGAAATCATATGATAAAATCTATATATGTTGCTGTTATAAGAATGATCATGATGCCCTCATGTCCGTATTTTATTTTTATCGACACCTCTATCTCTAAACATGTGAACATATTTTTCGATTTCGGCTTCCGCTTGAGGACAAGCGAGGTCTAAGCTTGGGGGAGTTGATACGTCCATTTTGCATCATGTTTTTATATCAATATTTATTGCATTATAGGCTGTTATTACACATTATACCTCAATACTTATGGCTATTCTCTCTTATTTTACAAGGTTTACCATGAAGAGGGGAATGCCAAAGAATGGAATTCTGGTGGAAAAGGAGCAAACATTGGAAACCTATTCTGCACTGCTCCAAAAATCCTGAAACTCCACGAAACATGTTTTTGGAATCAATAAGATTATTGAGCGAAAGAAATACATCAGGGGGCCCACACCTTGGCTAGGAGAGTGGGGGTGCCCCCCCCCTACTGGGCGCGCCCCTGTCTCCTGGCCCCCCTGGTGGGCCTCCGGTGTCCGTCTTCTGCTATATGAGAGCTTTTACCCTGGAAAAAATTGTGGGCAAGCTTACGGGACGAAACTCCGCCGCCACGAAGCGGAACCTTGGCGGGACCAATCTAGGGCTCTCGCGGAGCTGTTCTGCCGGGGACACTTCCCTCCGGGAGGGGGAAATCATCACCAACATCATCACCAACGATCCTCTCATCGAGAGGGGGTCAATCTCCATCAACATCTTCACCAGCACCATCTCCTCACAAAACCCTAGTTCATCTCTTGTATCCAATCTTGTATCAAAACCATAAATCGGTACCTGTGGGTTGCTAGTAGTGTTGATTACTCTTTGTAGTTGATGCTAATTGGTTTACTTGGTGGAAGATCATATTTTCAGATCCTTAATGCATATTATTACCCCTCTGATTATGAACATGAATATGCTTTGTGAGTAGTTACGTTTGTTCCTGAGGACAGGGGTGAAGTCTTGCTATTAGTAGTCATGTGAATTTGGTATTCGTTCGATATTTTGATGAGATGTATGTTGTCTTTTCCTCTAGTGGTGTTATGTGAACGTCGACTACATGACACTTCACCATTATTCGGGCCTAGAGGAAGGCATAGGGAAGTAATAAGTAGATGATGGGTTGCTAGAGTGACAGAAGCTTAAACCCTAGTTTATGCGTTGCTTCGTTAGGGGCTGATTTGGATCCATATGTTTAATGTTGTGGTTAGGTTTACCTTAGTAATTCTTTTGTAGTTGCGGACGCTTGCAATAGGAGTTAATCATAAGTGGGATAGTTGTCCAAGTAAGGGTAGTACCCAAGCACCGGTCCACCGACATATCAAATTATCAAAGTACCGAACGCGAATCATATGAACATGATAAAAACTAGCTTGACGATAATTCCCATGTGTCCTCGGGAGCTCCTTTCTCATTATTAGAAATTGTCCAGGCTTATCCTTTGCTACATAAAGGATTGGGCCACCTTGCTGCACTTTATTTACTTTATTTACTTGTTACTCGTTACTATTTATCTTATCACAAAACTATCTATCACCTACAATTTCGTGCTTGTAGAAAACCTTCTTGGCCGATTATCATTTCATACGCTCCTTGTTGGGTTCGACACTCTTACTTATCTAAAGGACTATGATAGATCCCCTACACTTGTGGGTCATCAGAGGCCAAGGCCCCTGCCAGCACCCCTGCCTCCGCCATTGACTCTGCTTTGCTCTATTCTGAATATGTATAGAGTGAAGAATGTGCATGAGAAAATCATGAATAGCAGATGTGTGCCAGTCCACAACATGTAATGTGGCAACTCACACGTTGGTTTGGTGGAAAAAAATGAGTTGGCATGTACTGCTGTCAAATATGTTGTGCTATCACAGAACAGTATGGCAACTAAGTGAGTCCATGATACATACAAAACTGCCATCACTCTACATATGACATGGCAACTGTCATACTTGATTTTCAGAATTATTTGCCACTTAGAAGGACAGTTGATTCAGAAACACAACTATCACTCCCTGAATTTGGATATCATGAAACTGCCATTATCCTACACAAGACATGGCAACTGACAGATTTCATTTAGAAAATTAGTTGTCATCAACTGACAAAGTCCATTTGTTGAAATTGCCATGACTGCCATGATCCTATACATTGAAATGCACCTACCTAGATCTAGGGGGTCATACACAACTATCAAACCCCTCAATTCGACAGCAACATTGCCCTGAAACACTGAAGATCGTAGCCTTCGAGACAAAATCGAACTAACAAATGGAAACGGAATCCCTCACGCATGTAATCGCATCAATCTAATTGCCACCCCGGGCGAGCCTCACCGGCTTGAGTACCACCACGACGGCGCCGGGGCTGCGAAATGCCGCTGTAAAATAGCAAACGCACGACTCCCCCGCCGACGGGGACGCCGGAGCGGCCGCAAATCCGCCTGAATCTCCGGGGGAGGGGGGAGGGGGGCTCGAGAGAAGTGAGACCAAGGAGGAAGGGGGGAGAGTACATAAGCTTCCACGGTCTTACCTCCTCACTTCGGCTGCTCCGGCGACGCCGCTCCGGTCCGGCGAACACAAGCAACGGCCGCGAATGCCGTCGACTCTTCCGCCGGCGCCACCGCCTCCTCTTCTCGTCTTCTCCTTCAATCGAGCGGAACTGCCTCTGTAATGTTGGTTGGGGAAATGAATGAGATGGGCAGAGGCAATGAGGGGGGAGTGGCCAGTCGAGGGAAACGGCGACAGAAGTCGTGCGCCACGCGTGCGGGCGCGACGGCGGTTCCACCTCATGCCTCCGACTCGCAACCGTTGAAGACGGAGTGGTAAACGCGTGCGGGCGAACTGTTGCATACACCGCACGTTGCCCATGTCCTACGTGGCAACAAAAAATTATGTCATCACGCCAAGATTCGTGCAAGTTTCAATGGACGGCGATAAAGGAGTGTGAGCGGGTTGGAGAAGTGCCACACGTGTGGCAGTTAGTCTTTTCTATAAATTATAAGTTTTTTCCAAAAAAAACGCTAATCTATGTGGAAAAGATCAAAAAAGTGATTTCAGCCGCAGCTTTCCTGTTGCCAGTTTGCACCCGTCCGGCCGTCCGCGCGGGTGAGACGAAACGGGGCAACATCCAGCGTGCTTCCGTGCGGCGCAGGACAACATCGGCACTGTGGAAACTGGCCCGCCGCCCGGCCCAGCCCAGCATCCACAACGCGCGTAGGGATCGACGGACGTCGCGCGTCCGCCGGCGCGAGAGAGAAACCGGAGGGCACAGAGCGGACGGGCGGCCGGAGGCAGACGAGTTTAAGCCATGGTTTACGATTTCGACGTGGCAAAAATTTCGCTCACCCTCGAAATTTCGGAAATTTCGTAAATTTCGAAAACTGTTTCGTACAAATCAACGAAATTTTTGTTTGAATTCAAAAAAAAAAATTAGAAAATATATAAAAGAGGACGTAGTGCACAACTATCGCAACTGCATTACTAGTGTGATGGTTAGTCCATGGCCTAACATGCTGCTGGTCGTGGTTCGAACCTCAGCTAAGACTTTTTTTTTGTCACAAATGTATATTTGGTGCAAAAATAATCAAAATGTTGGTAACATGATTCGAACCGTCGAGCTACTGATCGGTAAAAACTGTTCCTACCGCTGCGCTACTATAACCTATGTTAATTCTTGCTGATACATGTTCATTTTTACATAGAAACTCAAACCCATCGAAATTTCTTCAACTAAAGGCAAAAATTTCGCCCATCCTTGTAATTGTCGAAATTTCGAAATTTCGACGAAATTGTAAACCATGGTTTAAGCCGGCGCGCGGGGCCGTTTGCTCCCCGTCACGGACGGGAATGATTCGGCCGCGCGGACCACGCAACAGTACCGCCCGGGCAATGACGGCCCGTCCGTCCCGTCCACCCCCCGTTGCCGCCTCGCTGTCGCTGTACTCCACGTGATGCCTCGGCCTCGCTTCCCGCCCCGCTCCTCCCCTCCGTCCCCAACGCCGGACCTCCCCCCACCTGTCACTGAGATCAAGGTTTACTCCCGCCACAGACGCGTGGGGCCGCCCCCCTCCGCCCCCTCTACTTAGTACGCGCTAACACTCGCGTACTGCTGCTAGCTCGGGAGCAGCTCATCACATCAGCGTATTAGATAGTGAGTGGTGTACACCAGTGTATGTGCGTCCGTGGCGAGGAGGGGAGCACGGGATGATGGGGGAGGACGCGGTCATGGCCGCCGCGGCGAGCTCCGAGTGCAGCAGCGGCTGCCAGTCCGGCTGGACCACCTACCTGGACGACGACACCTCCTCCTACTCCCGCGGCGGCACCGCGCGGCTCCACGGCAAGGGGCAGCGGTGCCGCTCGTCCTACCAATCCGAGGAGGCGGAGGAGGACGACCTGTCCATGATCTCCGACGCCTCCTCCGGGCCGCGCCACCAGTACTCGGCCGGCTCCGACGAAGGCGCCGCCGCGCTGGCCAATGCACAACGCGCGGAGAGGAGGTGCAGGGCAAAGGAGCCTGCGGCAGCGAGGCGGCAGGGCAAGATGGGCGCCGCCGTCGCGTCGACTCTGCTCGAGGACACGGCCAGCTCGCCGGCCTTCTTCAAGCACTCCAAGGTACGTATTACACATGCTTGCGCAGTCCCGGGCTCCCGGCCATTTGGTTCCTTCTAAACACGCTACGTGCAGTCCAATCCGAGTTCTGACGCCATTAGCCGTCCAGCAGGTGATGGGCTCCCCGGAGGCCAATGGCTACGGCGGCGCGGCCGGGTCGACGATGGAGTTCAGCAATGCAGCCGACTTCTCCTCCAGCTTCTTCTCCACGACGGGCTTCGAGGTGCGCACGGACGTGAACAAGCATTAACGTCGCATAACTAATTTCTTGCTTATGCTGGCAGCTAATTCGCATAGCATATCTTGTTCTGCCATTGCAGTCTCCCTTGAGCGGATCTCCTCTGGGCAGCTACCTGCAGGTGCAGTACTCCCCTGCCCCTGCCACCAAGCCGATGCCCACAAGACAGGTGACCATTCTCCCGACCCTTTTCGGTGCTCCCACGAACACAAGTAGTAGCATTTCAGCCATAGAAACTCAAATATTTTTGGGTGTTTCTCCCGCAGGCGTGCAGAGACGGGGGTGACAAGATGGAGAGGTGGTGAAGCCGGTCGTCGCTGTTGGTGCTGGCCGTGGCCGTAGGGCGTTATGCGGCTGCTCTGCCCCGTTCTGTTCTCGGAAGCCGGGAGGAGATGGGCAGCTAGGAGAAGAATAGAATAGAATGAGTTCACGTTGCGTTGCGAGGGTCTTTTTTTCATGTCTTGAGGTTGAGTTTTTTCAGATTAGTTTTGCTAGCTAGCGAGTAGCTTTTCCGCGTGTGTCCTGTGTTCACTTCACTATGGCTGCAGTACCTGTCGTTGCTCCCCGCTTTTGAGCTGTCAGCGCAGTGGGAAACAAAAACCTGGGGGGAAAGAAAGGAAAACACAAGCGAGTGTGAGATCTCTTTTTGCGCCACATGCGTCTGCTGCACTGTCATGATGGCATGGCACCCTATCTCCGTCTCTCTCAGGCTTGCAAGCGTTGAAGTCAACCTCTCCATCCAGGCGCCATCACCATCTTTGAGTTGATGAATGGAAGCATCTACTGCTCTCTTCTTCTAGATATTTTGAATCGAAAGTTCAGAGCAAGCAGCACGTATGATCAATGTCAAACCAAGTATCGCCGCCCACCAGGCCATTACTATGTCTATCAGCCTCGTATCTAACTGCAAGGTAAAAACTGATTAGCTAGAAACAACAAAGCGTAGCCAGACTAATGCCATTCGTTCCGATTCCACGGGCGTCCACGCAGTACGTCTCTTATTTGTCGTGTTTGATGGTAACAAAAGGAAGTGCCACGGAGGGCACATCCACACGTGGGCACTCAAATTTGGATTAGGCCCCAGCCAGCCAGCCAAGCCAGATCGACGGGAGAGAGATCGCGCAGAGCGCTTTATAGCGAGTGATTACTAGCAGCGCGTCGTCGTCTTGGTCGACAGATTATGTGGTTCAGGGGCGCAAGATCTCTGCTGAATTCTTTATTGCAGCAAAAACGGCATGTGCGCGGCGAGTGCCTGTGTCTGACTGCTCACGGTTCCACTAGAGCTGCAACGGCATGTGCTTTTCGGCAATATATTATTTGTGGCATGTAGTTTACATTTTGTTAGTTCAATTTTTAGGTCAAACTTTAGCCCAAAATAAAAGGGGGCCCAATAAACCCGAACGGAGGGAGTACTAATTTATTTAGGCCCTGTTTGTTTCATAAGTCTTAGGACTTTTTTTAGTCCCAACTTATAAGTCATGAGTTTAAAAAGTCACTCACTGTTTGGTTCGTTGACTTATAAGTCACTATAAGACCATATTACAACTATAAGTCCTATAAGTTCCTCCTCGAGAGTCTTATTTCATAAGTCAAATCTTGCTTTAAGTCACTATAAGTCCTCTTGTTTGGTTTAAATGGAACATATAGACTTTTAATCACTGGCCAATAAGTCAGGAAGCAAACACCTCTTAAGCAAACAGATTCTCTCTCGCTCTCTCTGCTCTACAGAACGGCCGTATTGCATTATCGCTACTACTTGTATCGAGCATGCGATGGCCGAGGCCAAGTGGGGTTGCCGGTCAATCTCAAACCATGCCGTGGAGGCAAATCCCACTACACGTACACGTACGCACTGGATCGATCATCTCGTGGCACTAGCATTGCATCAGCACCGGCGTTGCATCAGACGGGCCAAAGCACGGGGATATCCCTCGACCCATTCCTACTGTAAGACGGAGCATGAGAACGGCCGCCGTCGCTTTCAGAACCAGGGTGGCCGAGATACTACCGGGTTGGGCTTTGGCGCCGTGGGGCGGGATGGGATGGGGATGGACGGATGTTTCCGCAACTGGGGACGCCGACCCCGTTGGCCCGGAAAGGATGTCCGGGCGCGGCGCCGTCGCCGTCGCCATCGCGCGACAGCTAGGCCGGCTGTACTGCTGCCTGCTGCCTGCTCGGCGCGCGATGACGGTGCGCCAGCCGGGCACGCACGCAGCGGGCGAGAGAGACTGTCGTCTCAGACCGGGTAGTACACGTCGTCTCCCTCCCTCCGTACCGCGCGCGGCGCCGGGATCGGAAGAAATTGATCGCGAGCCAGTGGAGTGGAGTGGAGTGCTACTCGCCTACGCCGACGAGCTCCGTTCACGTCAGGTCCCCCACGGCCATGTGGCACAGCGACAGCGGCACGACGAACTCCGTGGAAACTTTGCTGGTGCCAGGTAGTACCGTAACGTGCATGGTTCCTGTTCAGCTGTGATATTTTTCCTATCTACAACGCTGACTGGTGTAGTGCTCGGTGTCGGTGATCCTTGACGTTGCTCCTCCACGAGAGAAAGCCAGTCCACTCCTGGTGCCGCCTCTCAATGCAAGGGCGGTCGCCTGGCCGTTGGCTGGCCTTATCCAACAGTTGATGAGAGCGCTGTCTGTGAATCCGGGGACACGGTTACATGCGTGAGCCCTTCATTTAACTCCGCCGATGGCAGCTGGTGCTCGTGTCCAAGACCAAGAGGCAGCCAGCGTAACATCCACCGTAAAACTATGCCAGCGTCTGTGTGTGCGGACTGCGGGTGCATGTACTCCTACCGTACGCACACTTTTGCGGGATTGATGATGCATGCATGGTACGCTACGAGTCTCACGGCAGGAGTATTTTATACCGGAGATACGCATACCGTTGGGCGTTGAGTTTTGGAGAGCAGCAGCTTGCTGTTGCTCTCGGCCGGCCGGGCTCAACGTACGTACTGCAGGAGAGGAAAACGGTACTCCTGTCCCGTCATGATGCGATGCACCGACAAGAGTCTCTGCGTATCCAAGCCCCAGCTGTCGCTTTCGATCGATCAACGGCGAGAAATTTGGTTTCAGGGTACACCACCCACAACACTAGAACTGAAAACTGTCTGTCTCAAGACTCTAGGGAGAACTTCTCACTGGAACATGAGAGGTATGCGATCCTCATTTTCCTGAGAAAACAATGAGATCCTAACTTCGGCATCGCATGGATGGCATCATGATCTTCGGATTGGCCCTCCAACATCTTAGGCGTTATACAGTCTCAACATGATTACTTGTATTCCGCCTTTTTCATTTGGAACTTGCACTTGGTTATGGTTGTGTGCATCCCGGTTATGAAGAGGCCTGGTATAATGCTTAAACCTTTCAAGTAATAAAGCGTCCTTTATCGGGAAAAAACTGCAGCATAGCATGCATGCTTTGGCTCTGAGGATTCCAATCCAAGATGGACGGACGGACGATGAAGCGAGAGACACGTCCCCAAGCTTACTAGAGTACAATACAATGCACATCCAATGCTGTTCCCCTTGGCACCGTCCTTGGGCAATCCTTGCGTTCATAACACCGGCCCTAAAACCCTTTAATACAGACCGTAGAGTCAATTCCTGTCCCCTAGAAAGGGGAGGCAAGATTGCATTGATCAAGACCACAAAGGCACAACGCTTTGGGGATATGCGTGCTGCAAAGTGCTCCAGGGACAACATGCATGTCTGGTTTGCATCATCTAGCGCAAGCTTCCGCACTCCATGTTGTGTCAAGTCCCAAACCCTATCCGGATCGTGGGCAGGGCAGGGAATGCAAGTGAAGATCCTATCTCTCATGCGCACTCGAGAGGCCGGCCGGCGCGCACATGCATGTGTGGTGAGCATAGACGATAGACAGAGCATGGGAGCCGGGACGCGAAGGATGCCTAACCGCCTTGCTCATCATCACCATCATGTTGTGGCGCCAGCTTTATATCTGATCTGAGGTGTGGACGGCACCCAAGCCTCCACTGCTCCCAATCCCATTATCCGTTTCTGATGCCCACCACATGTGCGGGGCACAAAAAGGGCTCGCCATGTCCACGGCTAGCGATCACTGCGAGATTCTTGAGTTTGATGCCTGGAAAGTTTGGCCGGTTCACTGGGCCGGGATCGACCGGGCACTGGCAGCTGAGCTCTCTACGAGTGCATATGTAGTTTCAGTTAAGGTCTTGTTTTCTGTTAGTGTATCGTTGTGCAGATCATTGGTTCAACGGGTGTGCAGTGCAGGTAGAAGCGTTCACTGGTCTCGATCGAGTTGAGGAGGCAAGGCAACACCTTATCTTTTTCTTCTCAGACAATGGCAGGATGGCAGTAATACCTCATCTTGATAGCTTTTGGGCTACCGGAGTAACGGTGCGGGCAGCTAACGTGCCATAATTCTGGTCGCTGACTTGTGGCCACCATCATTTCGTACATGTTCCGCGGTGTATATCAGCGGACAGCGGGTGACGAAAAGGCTTGGTACATGCATGCTACCCTCATGCCCTGTAAGCAGATTTTAGCATCGTACTGTACACTACACGCAGCAGGTTCAACGGATCCATCCTCCTCCTTGGTGCGCAAACCAGGGATAAGCTGGCCCCTCGACTTCTCTCGTCGACGGACGACGGACCCTCCGGGCCTGGCAAGCGAAATAAGACGGGCAAAGACAAATCAGAAAGACAGGGCACGTTGCAGCCGCACGGATCGACGCAGGACACTGTCGCTTCATGTTTGCAGTGCTGCTGCTGCCCATACCAGTGGGCACGCACGTGCGTGCCACCGTCGCAACGCAGAGCCCCGTGTGCCCACGTCCACATGCGTGCGTGGCTTCGAAAGTCGCGTGTCGCGTGGGCTCGTGTTTGTGCGCCGGGGAGCCTGCAGCCAAAGCTAAGCTGAGCTTTGTCAAGGCTTGCACGGGGTTCGAGCCGTGTCACGTTGGCCTCGGGTTCAAGCCCGAGAAGCGGAACATGGCTAGGAAGGAAGTGCGCGGTCGTGAACTTTGGGCACGTAGAGCATGTCCGGCTTCTCGTAGCGAGCGAGCGGGCTGTTGCAGGACGAGCCGATCGAGCTAGGGATGGGATGTCAAGTGCGCACAAAGAACGAGCTGTGGCATGTCGTCCGGATGACGGATTCGGTTTCCGAGTAGCTACGTGGACCAACGACTGCCTTGCGAATGATGCGCACTACAGTCTACACACGTCTGGGTATCATCTCCATCCTACCCATCGTCCTTAAAAGAGTGTATTTCCAACTTTGTTTAGACCGTATTTATATAACAATAAACCAACATTTATGCCATCAAATTAGTAGCATTTGACTCATGATAAAATATATTTTTGTCATATACCTATTTGGTTTTCATAAGCATTGATATATTTTTGCACAAACTCAGTCAAACTTTGAGATAGTTTGACCCTTCAATAAAGTTAGAAGTATACTCTTTCAAGGACGGAGAGAGTACGGCATACTGTAGATTTTATTTAGGTCACTGTCGTAGAAGTTGTATTCTACACTAGTCTGTTTATAGGCAACAGGGGATTGTTTCCTCTAACTTTTTCGGGTGAAATTATTTGTCCTAATAAACAGAACATAGATTGACACGAAAGCTACTACATAGCTTTCTAAAATAAAATAAAAAATCGGCGAGTCCTAGTTTGCGCGCAAGTCGAGGGTAGCAACCAAATGCACACCCTCCCACCACCTCCGCGGTTTTGGACGGTTCTAAAATCTTTCCACAATAATTTATTTTTCTACTGTCGTTTTTATTCCGGTGTTTACATTTTTGGTTTATGTTATGCCTTTTTCGTTTTTAAAAATTCATGAATGTGAATAAATCTGTGGACCTTTTTAAAATTCTATACACTTTTGGAGAATCTCTGAATATTTTTTAAATTTAGAATGTTTTAATAATAAACATAAACAATTTAAAAAATTTCAATAGTATTTTAGTAATACATCTTCAAAATACTATTGTGAAGTTTTTAACATTTCAGAACAATTTTTAAAACTTCTGTAGCACCCAATTCTTTTAGGCACTTTACGTTACGTCCGGCTTTGATTTATTTTTATGGACGAAGAAACTTCTTTCACTAATACATACTACATAAGGCAGTCTGCACGTAAGTTGGGGGTAACTACCAAACGCCCACTCTCCCACCCTCCGCATGGTAATGGCCGATCCACTCAAGATGGTCTGTGTCTACCCGCCCGTGCTTCGGAATAATTTTCGCAATAAAGCAATGTTTTGTCCATCTGTGGAATTTCATTTTATGAACGTGCTTACGTGAATTTCTTCCTCCAGTCAAGGCTCAGATTTTTTTCTTCAAAACTTTAAAACCTAGAACTAAGTGTTTTAAACAAAAACCAAAATAGCCAACAAAAAAACACCAAAATAGTTTTAAAAAAAAAAGAAACTCATTGGATCAGCTAAGATTTTTATCGTGATCCACCAGTGTTGAACGCAGCACAGTGAAGTGCGGCAGCAGTGTTCTGTAGAGAGTAAATTACATTTCGTATCACTATTACCACTCTCTTGATGTGGAGCAGTGAGGCAATCAAAATTACTGCAGTGCTTACTCCGGTATGAATGAATCGGAATGGAAACCAAATTTCTCGCGGACCCTGCTTACCATTCCTTCATGCGGCCAGCCCGGCAGCAGCTGCTCACGGCCCACAGCCTTCAGGCCTCAGCCCCTCGCGAATGGGAATGGCTAGAGTCTCCTTGTTCTTTAGTCCCACATCGGCTAGTCAGTGGTGTGAGAACCACCTCTTTTTTTTCACGAATACGCAAAAGTGCGTATCATTTCATTGATAGGAAGGGGGAGGGTACAAGAGAGCCTTTTGAGGGTGGGATGCTCAGCCCACCATACAACCAAAACACACGCCTATGCCAGCAAAAGATTTAGTCCGCGAGCACCAGGTCAAGCCCATGTCCGGGCCTCGTCTTGAATGGACGTCAACAGCGTGGAGGTGGACGGGGTATCGTCGTCGAACACACAGCGGTTGCGGTGCTTCCAAATGCACCATGCGGTGAGCGTGGAAAGCGTGGCAATGCCCTTGCGAATGCCAGGGGGGAGGCAGCGATGGCCAACGTGCACCAGGTAAGGAAGTCTTCGTCTCCGGACGGAGGTTGGATAGTGGCCCGCACCCAGGCGAGCACATCATGCCAGATTTGCCTCGAGAAAGAGCAGCCAATGATGATGTCTTGCATGGTCTCATCGGCCTGGTCGCAGAGGGCACATCGGTCGTTGTGTGGCAGGCCATGTCGGGCAAGTCTAGCTGCAGTCCAACAATGGTCGAGGTCGGCGAGCCAAGTGAAGATTTTGACTCGAAGGGGGACCCAACATTTCCAAGTAAGCCGCCAGAAGGGGGCGGGGGTGGAGCCTGCGTACAAGGCCAGGTAGCAAGACTTGGTCGAGTACTTGGCATTGGCTGTCCATCTTCAGATCAGGCGGTCGGGGGAGCTGGATAGCGCAATCGGCTGTAGTATTCTCCACAGGTTCACATAGTCTGCGAGCGCACCAGGGCTCAGAGCGCCGCGGAGGTCGGCGATCCAACTGCAATCATGGAGCGCCTCCGCGACCGTGCGTCTCCGCCGGCGTCGTGGGACAAGGGGTAGGAGGGAGGGAGCCACATCAAGAGCAGTCAGCTGAGTAGGCGTGCTAGAATGGAGGCACACCAAGCACACGAGCGCCGTGAGGTGACTCGTGCTGTGGTGGTTCCGTGTGCGGCATGCACACTCAGCATACAAACCCAAGTGAAAATGATTGAGGCCACTGTCTAGTTAAGCACGCGTATGTCAAATATGCTGGGCAATCTTTTTTCCCCTTTTTATTACTCTGTTTATATGTGTTACAAACGTTTGATACTTTTCCAATTTAACTGTACATGGCACTAATCCTTTGATGATGATATGCACATGTGCATGATTGTAAGTTGACTGCAAGGCCGGACAACATTTTGTGCTGCCTATCTGGATGTTACAAGCTTATAATAATTTTCGCAATAAAGCAATGTTTTATCCATGCTGTGGAATCTCATTTTATGTACGTACTTACGTGAATTTCTTCCTCCAGTCAAGGCTCAGATTTTTTCTTCAAAACTTTAAAAGCTAGAAATAAGTTTTTTAAACAAAAACCAAAATAGTAAACTAAAAAAAACCCAAAAAAAGTAAAAAAAAAAACGCGTTCTTCGGAATGTTCTAGAACCTAGACTAAAAACTCTCGACCATTTATTTTCTATTTTCCTTTTTTCCTATTGTCGGTCTTATTCTGGTGTTTACATTTATGGTGTAATGTTTTCTTTCTATTTTTGAAATTCACATAATTTTATTAATTCATGAATGTTCAATAAATCTAGGAATATGTCCAAATTCTTTGGTTTTTCTAAAAAATAAAAAGAACCATTAAAATTTAGAATATTCTAGTTTTAAACATTTTTAAAATGTCAGAGCATCTTTGAAAGTTACCAATTTTTAAAAATAATTCTTGAAAATTTTAGTTTCTTGAATATTTTTTAAAAAATAGGTCTTTATAAAATTTTGGCAGTAGACGACTCTTTTATGCAGTTTAGGAAAAAATAAGTAGGTCTGTTCTTCTTTTTATTTTCTAAAATTTCTAGAATTCTTGATTTATTTAAACAATTCAGAAACATTTAGGAAAATATATCATTTTTGTAAATCTTTAGAATATTCTAAAAATCATGTACATTTTACAAGTTCAGAGCATCTTTAAAAAGTACCGACATTTTTAAGTAATTATTGAAAATTGTACATCTATGAATATTTTAAAAATTAGGAACTTTTTTTAAAAAATGGCAGTAGCCTAGTCTTTTATGCAGTTTATTATGTAAAAAATAACTAGGTCCTGTCTTCGTTTTGTTTTTTATGGAAGCAAAAAAAAATTGACGAGAGTGGGATTTGAACCCATGAACATTTCTACAAGTTCAGAGCATCTTTAAAAATTTGCCGACATTTTTAAAATAATTCAAAATAATTTACTTTTATGAATATTTGAATTTTTTTCGCAGTAGCCGACTCTTTTATGTAGCTTATTAGGGAAAAAAAATAACCAGGTCCGGTCTTCTCTTTATTTTTTGAATTTTTTTCGCAGTAGCCGACTCTTTTATGTAGCTTATTAGGGAAAAAAAATAACCAGGTCCGGTCTTCTCTTTATTTTTTGGAGGAGGAAGGAAAAAAGAATGTTGACCAGAGTGGGATTTGAACCCACGCCCTTTCGGACCAGAGCCTTAATCTGGCGCCTTAGACCAACTCGGCCATCTGATCTGTTGTGTAAGCCTCCGCCTTACCTCTAATAGTTCGTTAGCTTTACCAGCCACAGTTTGCAAAAGAAGCTTCTTTTGGTCCTTGCCGATCTTCTGCTATGTCTATTCTTACATAAACCGACAAGTAATGGCTTAGCTGATGGTGCCTGATCTCCACTCCTTCCTGTAAGTATTTAGGCAGTGGCTTACTCTGATTTGGTTATAAGCAATGTCTCAAACGTTGCTTACATTCGTCCTAGGCGCCTGCTGATGCTTTTGATGAGCTAAAGCCTTTGATGGTTATTTAGCTAGTCATAGCTCAGCTAGATATAGTTTAGGCGCTTTGGGTCATGTCTGGCTTTTGCTGCTTTCCTTTTTATGTTTCAGTAGTTGTAGAAGATGCTGTGGTTTCTGGTAAATGAAATCAGAGGGGAGCTCTCTTTACCATTTTTTTACTAGCCACATTACATATATACTCCCTCCGTTCCTAAATATAAGACGTTTTGGCATTTCAATTTGCACTGCCAAAACGTGGTATATTTGGAAATTGAGGGAGTATATATCAAGCAATCACAAATGTTTCAACCTTTTCTCCGGCTGCAATCATATATTTCAGAGTTGAAACCAACACAGACCACCCCAATTTTTCTCCTTGAGATTATTAAGCCAAAGACACAAGCATCTAGTCCAGAGGTCAGCACACCGAATTTCTAATAAATAAAATTATTTTCAGGAGAATAAATAAACTAAAAGCCATCCAGCCACCATCCGAGATTTTCGCCAGGAAATAACCAGGTTAGCAATGGCAATTCGTCACAGAAGTCCGCAAGCAGTGAACTATTTATTGCTTTATGATACTGCTCACTTCCTTTGCTTGCTGGTCTACGCTAGAGACTATATAGACCTTTTCATGTGTATCACTATCACCAAATTCCTGCAAATAAAGGTGGGAAACATGGTGAGAACCCAGAGCTTTCTTAATCAATCAGCAATAAAAAATTGCTAATCAAAAGAAGTAACATAACACTTAGCAAGCAAACATTAAACTAGGTTCTCTTGCAGTACTTCGAAGATACAGATCAATAGTTTAGTACAGTAACCATATATTGATGGGCTAAATTGCTTGCTAACATATACTACCTCATTTCTGATCAATTTGAAATGCAAAAACGTCTTGTATTTAGGAAAAGAGGCAGTAGTTTTGATATTTGGAAACAAAATGTGATACATTGATAAATACTACTCCCTCCGTCCCAAAATATAAGAACGTTTTTCACACCAGTGTAGTGCCCTGTTATGGGACGGAGGGAGTAGTTCACATACAAATGCAAGAACATAGAAATCCAGATAGTGAAGTCAAGATTCGAGAGGAAATAGCAGATATTCCTTGTGCAGAAACTAAAATTTACTGAAAAGATCATTCTGGTAAAGAAACATGATGCAGATCAAAAATAATATATTTGACATACTTAGGAGGGTCAATTGCTCCAAGGTACATTATATCAGTGCAGAAACTGCATTAGTGTACCAAAAATATCCAAAAAGTACATGTCGCGGTGATCACGCAACAATGATTATCCGGTAAGAAGTATTTCTAAAGAAATTTCTAGAATTGCACCGACAGTTCTGCCGGACACGGGAACACCGCTGAGATATCAGATATCTCATACATTTTGTCTTCCTAATTTAAAATTTCCTTTGCTTAGAAGTATATCAGTATATGTGACTTGGGGAAGCAACAAGAGACAACACCTACACGTCTAGAAGACTAGCAACCCTGAAAGCTTAGACAGTGACCTTTTCCTTTTATTTAGAAAAAGACTTCAGAAAAATTGGACCTCTGAAATGTGGGCGGTTAAGCTCAATAACAGAGTGGTAATTTATAAATCAGAGTCATGGCTCACCCACTGGAATTACTACTTACAAATACAGAGTACAGGAGTTATGTATTATACTATCACACATCTAGAATTCGCCGCAACTTAACATAGGAGAAATTTCATTCACCGCAATCTTGTAAAGTATTGTGACAAATGGGGTCATGAAACAGAACAAATCAATGAGCCAAGCAATAATTTATATCAAACTGACCCGTTCATAGTGTCTACAAGGAGCATCTCTTATGTACATTGCAACCACAACATGATCAAAGAGTACATGACGTCTATAACTTATCATATCCATACCTTACACATTCTTCATCATCCTTGCGTCTCAGTTGGGATGCCGGATGATCCTTTGTAGCACGACGGTCCTTGCTCGGCGGATGTCCCGGCTACACCGGTCTGCCTGCTCCCCGAGGTCCTCGACGCTCTTCATGAAGGCCTCCAGCTTCTTCTTGATCTCCTCCACCCCGATCTTGACCGCCTCCTCGTCCCGCTCCGCGAAGTCCACGCAGTCGATCATTGAGCTGATCTCCGTCTCCACCCGGTTGATGAGCGCCCTGATGTTGTCCAGATCCTTGATGGCGATGAACGTGCCGACCTGCATTGCGCTCACCACCTCCTTCTGCCCACGGACGGCGTCCTGGTACCCTTTGAGCAGCGAGTCGATCCACTTCCCCATGGACCCTATCGGAATCGCGGCCGCCGCGGCCAATGCCGCTGCGACGGGCGGCGCGGCTATGGCCGCGGCGACCACCGAGCAGATGAGCACCGCCGCGAAGGTGCTCGCGAAGATGACGCTCGACACCCGGCGCCACGCCTTGATGGTCTTGATCTTCTTGTCCAGCCGGTGCTTGCGCTGCTGCAGCTTCTCCAGCATGGCCAGCTGCTGCCGGTACACGGCCTGGAAGGCCTCGAAGAACTCGTCGGTGAAGGGGTCCCCGGCCGCCTTGAACTGGCGCAGCTCGTGCAGCGTGCGCGCGTACCGGGCGGCGGGCGCGGCGTCGGCGTCGTTGTCGTCCTCGTCGTCGAAGCGCTGGAGGGCGACGTGGAGGAGGAGCTGCGAGTCGCGGGCGCGCTTGAGGCACTTGTCGAGCGCGGTGCAGAAGTCGAGGGTGTGGAGGCTGCTCTCGAAGTAGTCCTCGACGAGGTCGAACAGCTCGGGGCTCTTCCAGATGTCCTTCTTGCAGTCGAGGATGACCTTGACCACCTCCTGGTTCATGTCCAGGAGGCAGCCGGTGACCTCGCGGAGGGAGTCGAGCGACATGGAGCGCACCTCGACCCCCACCGCGAGCGTGGAGATGGCGCGGCTGGTGCGGCGCTGCAGCGTGGAGTCGAAGGTGCGCACCTCCGGGTCGTGCCGGCACGCCGCCTCGTACGAGCTGAGCTCCTCCGCCGCGGCGGCGTGCGGCAGCCCCGACTCCGACGAGGTCGTCGGCCGGTGGAGCCTGCTGCCGCCGGCGCTGCTGCTGCTGGTGTTCCCCATTGCCGGAGGCGAAGATGGCCGGTGGCACCCGCAAATCAGACCCAGGATGGAAGTGGCGGACTTTCACTGGATTTCGAGGAATCAGCAGCAGATCAGGAGCACGGCGCGTCCCAGGACCGAATCGAGGAGCGCCTCAGCAAGCAGGATGGATCAGACCGGCGAGCATTGGCAAGAGGCCACAGAATCCTCGCAAGAAAATCCGGGAGCCGAGGAAGCGGATTCGAGCGGGGGGCTAGAGGGAGAAGCTGCGAGCTTTAGCGGCGGCGCGGCGCGTCGGAGCGAGCGGTCAAGAAAGCGAGGTCTCGGGGGAGCAAGCAAGCGAGGAGATCGAAGATGAATGAGGATGAATGCAGGGAGGGGGATTGGGGGTGGTTTTGTGGAGTGTGGTTGTTGTCAGGTGTGGGGATGGCTTGTACGCATGACGAACGGACGGGGAGGTGGCGGTGGAGATGGATGGGCAGGCAGCAATGGCCGGCGGCGGAAGCAACCTGATGCTTCTCACTCCATCTCTAGGCGCGTGTGCGGCGGATGATGCAATCGCAGCAGCAGTGTGATGATTGCAGTAGTGGAGTAAACACACGAGCTATTGCGCGTGTTGCTGCCCTGATTAGTTCTTGTCCCGGGGAAGCAACGCACCACCGCAGCAGCAGAAAGGGAAAAGGCCAAAGTGCCACATCCAGTAATTTGCAAACTGATTTCTTTTCCTTCCCAGCATTGCCCGCTTTCTGGCTGCATTATCTCGTGTTATTAATTCCATTTTTTTCTCGAATATATACTTATTAATTCCATTCTAGCATTACTCTTGAAAAATTCGGCTGGCGAATGGGGCTGAAAGCCGTCGTCACTCTCCCTCTCCGTTACCCCAGCTAAACGTGTGTGCGCATCGTCCACTTCTCGACGAAATGCTTGCAGAATCCTATACTCCATGCGTGCGTGCGTGCATCATCCAAACCGTGGCCGTTTTCGTTTTTCTCTGGTTTTCTTTGTGTGATCCCCAAGCTTCAGTTGCTTTTCCGTTTCGAAAAGAAACAAAACTTCAGTTGCTTTTTTCTTTTTTATTTATCTGTCCACCTGTCGATCCAGCACCCATCCATGTTTTGCTGTGTGTATACCTTACGCTCACACATAAGACGGCGATGACGTCTTGATCAGAAATCACAAGGGCAAAAAGGTGTGTTACTAAAAAGAAGTACTGTTTATAGCAAGTCCACTGAAATTACTGAGATCTAGTGCAAAGATTGAGCAAGTGTGAACAGTGACAGCACAGCACGGCACGGCGGGAGAAGAAAAGCAGGCACCGCCGGCCACCCGCTTCCGCGCCCGGCCGGACCAAATGGGACCGGCGTGGTCTGGTCTTTGCGGAGAAAATGACCTTTTCTTGGAGAAGGCACGCACGACACATTTTACATTTTCCAGTGCACAGACGCGTGGTCCCATGCACATGATGGTCACATGATGTTGAAAATATGAGCAAATTACTACGAGATTTAATTCGAATAAACAGAAGATAAATCATGACTACAGTAACAGAGATTGAACTAATCATGCGAACTAGCATAGCAGATGAACAGATCACATCTAGGGCACATACTAGAAATATGAATTCTACCACGATCTCGAGCAGGAAAGATAGAATCACGTGCGGTGCGGCGGGAAGCGTAGCGCGGCGTTCACGTTATCGCCCATGTCGTGGAGGATGAGGTTGCCGAGGTCGGGAAGAAGTCGTGCGTTATGAAGTCGTCATTGCCGGCCGATCGCATGAGTCGCTCCCCAAAAACTCGATCGCCTCTCCGTCAGGGATCACGAGGCGGGGTTAGAGGCTCTTGTCCCTTCTCCGGTGCCGCCGAAAGGAGGATGGAGAAGACTTGATCGGCGCAATGGTGGAGCAGTGGTGAGAAACCATCTGAAGCGGCGGGCTAGGGTGAGCGTCTGCTGACTATATAGTCTTGGGCGGGTAGGTCGTGGGAGTAAACCCACGTCCGGTCGTCACGATCAAAAGAATCGAAGCCGTTCGATGATTTAGCGTCCGTTAATTATTAATTAATGACTCATTAATTTTTCCCGGCGGCAAAAATATAGACACCTGGCGTGCATAGCTCATCCTCGGCTCGGTTCAATCCCTTGACCAGCGGTAGCGTCGTGGCGAGGCGAGGAGGAGGAGGCGCGCGTGTAGGTCTCCTCTTCTCATGCTCATACAAGTGGTAGGAGAGCTCACCTTATAAAGAGGTGCAACTCTCTCTCAACTTATGAGGTGGGACTAAACTTTAGCCTCACTCACTCCACTCACATGTGTGCATGAATGGGCCAAGAAATTTGAGAAATTTAGTTGGGCTTTGGGCCAAAAGCCCACTAGCAAATTCAACAATCCCCACAAAGTCTCATTGGCACATTTCACCATTTGGTTCCAAAACATTGTTTATATACGATGCTTAGTGGAGGCTGTGAAGTTGAACTTCCACTTAGAGATTTATGCTACACTAGATCACAACTTGAATAGTGGACTATGCCTTGAACTACAAGTTTTCTGCGATACTAGTTTCACACAAATTCTTGACGTCTTGGGCTGCCGCAAGGCTTCCCATGGTGGAGCGTATCGTCGTACTCGGGGCCTTTCATGAATTTATTAGAGTGCACCCACTTCTCACAGATTGCGGCGTTAACAGTCAAATTCATATAGGTGTGTTCCTCGGAGATGCTCTGCGAGACAACATCTCTGCTTACTCAAATAAGCCACTTGGAAAATATTAAGATAGATATCAATCGCCATGCGGATCGGGAGTATGTGCATCTTCACGAGTGGGATAATTAAAATAAGGATACTCTCCTCTCGGTGACCAACAGCTTGTCTCCCTTCTACTTCACGGGATCTCCGATCACATAGAGTGGAGTTACCACTATGGACAACTCATGCGATGGGTCTCAAACCCATCTCCATCGATGCATTATCTATCACATTACGTGATAGACCCTTTGTGAAGGATCTGCCAAGTTTTTCGACGTTTGGATATAATCCAGCGTAATAACTCGGAGTTCCTCGGTTTCTGACGATTTTAATCTCCTCTTCACATGCCTTGAGGACTTCATATTGTCCTTAGAACTGTTTATCTTGGCGATCACAGTTTGATTATCACGATTCATCGAGGATAGGGGTATTGGTTTTTCAACCATAGGTAAGTCCATCAATAGCTCACGAAGCCACTCTGCTTCAGCGATGGCGGTGTCTAATCTTTGTGAGTTACGCTTCCATAGTTGACCTCGTTAAGATGGTGCCTTGCAAGACTTCGAGAAACAGCGCCACCACCAAGTGTAAAAACATAACCACTTGTGGCCTTAATCTCATCGACATCGGATATCGATTCGAGTCACTATAACCCTCCGGTACCCTTGGATACGGTGTAGTGAATCCGTAGCTCGCGATGCCCTTCAAGTAGCGCATAACTCTCTCAGCGCCGCCAATGATCATCTCGGTTTTGACACAAACCGACTCAGCTTGCTCACAGCAAAAGAGATGTCGAGGCCTCGTGGCACTCGCCAAATACATAAGCGAGCCAATAATGCGAGAATACCTCGGTTGATCTCTAGCAATCCGTCGATTCTTTGAAGCAACACACTAGCATCATATGGAGTTGGAGAAGGCGTGCGATCGCTATACCCAAAGCGACTCAAAACCTTTTCCACATAGTGAGGCTGAAGCGGTGTGATCCCATCATTCTCATCTCTCAATAGCTTGATGTTTAAGATAACATCAGCTACTCCTAGATCCTTCATCTCAAAACAATGAGATAAGAAATCCTTAACCTCCTTGATTAAATCAAGTTTGGTTCCAAAGATCAATATGTAAATCGACATACGAGACAAAGAATAACTCCTTCGCCCCCACCATGGCGATAGTACACACACTTGTCACCATCATTTACTACAAAGCGGCAGCGATTAATGTTCTTCGAACTTCTCATGCCACTCCTTAGGAGCTGCTTAAGGCCATATAAAGACTTTAATAACTTGCACACCTTTCCTTCTTGACGGTACTACAAAACCATCTGGTGATCCATGTAAATTTCCTCCTTCAACTCTCCATTGAGGAAAGCCGTCTTAACGTCCATTTGATGAGCGAGAAGACCATGTGAGGCAACCGATGATAGTAACACCAATTGTGGTCGATCTAGCCACGGGTGAGTAAGTATCAAAGAAGTCTTCACCTTCTTTCTGGGTATAACCCTTAGCCACAAGCCGTGCCTTGTACTTTTCAATCGTACCATCGGTCTAAGCTTCTTCTTGAACACCCACTTACATCCTCTGGGTTTGCACCCATAAGGGCGGTCGGTGATCTCCCGAGTTCCGTTAGCTAAGATGGAATCCATCTCGCTTCTGAACGACTTCCTTCGATGAGTCGACATCGGGAGATGCATAGGCTTCCTGAAATAGTCTGGGTGTGTCATCCACAAGGTACACAATGAAATCATCACCAAAGGACTTTGCGGTCCTCTGTCTCTTACTCCTTACAGGATTTTCATTGTCACCCTCAACAGGATTCTCGGCGTGTTCCATCGCAATGATGGGTTCGGGAATTCAGTGAGTTCCTCACTAGATGGAATAGGTATCTCTGATTTGATGAACTTGACATATCCTTCATAGGAAATATGTCCTCAAAGAAAGTTGCATCATTAGACTCCATAATCGTACCAACATGCATGTCGGATACCTCAGATTTTATTATCAAAATCTATAGCCAATGCTATGAAAAGCATAGCCAGAAGAACACAATCCACGGTTTTGGTCCAAGCTTGCGCTTCTTGGGAATTGGTATATTGACTTTCGCCAAACAACCCCAAGAGCGTGGGTAAGAGAGTTTCAACCTTTTCCTTTCCCATTCCTCAAATGGAGTCATGGTCTTATGCTTTGTGGGAACTCGGTTTAGGACATGACACGCGGTCATTAGCGCCTCCCCACCATTCCTTGGAAAGACCGATGTGTCTAACATGGCGTTAACCAAATCGATTAGAGTTCGGTTCTTTCTTTGGCCACCCCATTAGGCGAGGTGAGTAGGGGCGTCCTCTCATGGATTATACCATGTTACGCACAAAAGCAGATCAAATTCATTGGAAAAATACTCTCCACCACGATCGGACCTAAGCCGTTTAATTTTTCGATCAAGTTGGTTCTCTGCCTCGACTTTATAGTTTTTGAAGAAAGTTAAAGCCTCATCTTTTGATTTCAAGATACACATAACAATATCTAGTGGAGTCATCAATCAACGTCATGAAATATCTCTTTCCACCTTTTGTCAACCGCCATTCATCTCACAAAGATCGAATGTATAAGCTCTAGTGGCGCCAAGTCTCTTGCCTCTGCGGTCTTATGGGACTTGCGAGGTTGTTTAGCTTGCACACATACTTGGCACTTAGAGCCTTTGGCGATGAGATTTTGAACTAAATTCATATTGGCTAGCCGCATCATGCAACCAAAGTTAATATGCCAAAGTCGTGCATGCCAAATATCGACTCATTATTGTGGCAAACATTATTAATAACTTTAGTGCAAATATCTGACAAAGATAGGCGGAACAAGCCTCCGCACTCATAGCCTTTTCAACAAATTGTCCACACTTGGAAATTACAACTTTATTGGACTCAAAAACCAACTTAAAACCATCTCGACATAAGCGGGAACCGCTAACGAGATTTTTATTGATGGGCGGCACATGATGAGCGTTCTTGAGGCGCGCGGTCTTTCGAAGTAAACTTCAGATCGACCGTACCAACACCTCGAGCGATGGCATGTGACCCGTTGCCCATCGGCACGGGAGAAGTCCTGTGGCACAGTAAGAAGAAAACATGGGCGTCGGCACAAACATATACATTGGCACGGTGTCAATTAACCAATCGAGGATTGAAATCTTGAAAGGATGGTAGGAAAAATACCGTACCTGATTCCTTCATATCGATATCACCGATCACAACATTAGCGAACTTGCCGCCCTTCTCATGTTCGCGCTCCTCAAAGCGGTTAGGACACTTGAGCCCGGTGATTAGGATCACCGCAGACATGGCAAAGTCCTTCCCTTCTTATGAGAATTCTTCTTGAAGTTGGTAGAATGTGATGGCTTGTTCTTTGTATCAAACTTGCCTTTTCCACGAGTTTTGTTCTTGTTGTTTTTGAACTTATTGGGCTGGAAGTTCTTCTTACGTACCATGTGGGCACTAGAAGCTCCCTCGGCAACTCGAGCACGTGTGTCCTTTGCTCTCGCCTTCTCTTGACATCAAGAGTACCAATGAGATCCATGACGGAAAACTCCTGTCTCTTGTGTTTTGAGAAGTAGCAAAATTGTTCCACGAAGGTGGAAGCTTGGCAATAATGCCTCCGACCACAAATTTGTCCGTGACACACACTTGAAGAGCTCAAGTTCGTTTGCGGCGGCAGATCTCATGAGCCTGCTTTGTCTGTGAGCGCTCATCGGTCATCTTGTAGTCATAGAATTGCTCCATGACGTACAACTCGCTCTGCGTCCGAGGCACCAAACTTGGCCTCGGCGCTGCCCACATGTCCTTGCCGTTGTCAAGCGACATATCTGAATCCACAATGGAATCATCAAGAACACCGGAAGGCGCCTTTAAAGAGAGTATCGATCTTCTCAAAAGCTTCGGTATGTTGGATTAAGATCACCCTCGGGCTTGCCCTTAGTGGCATTAGCAGCCCATAGTGCGAAACCGATGAGACTGCTCTCGTCGCCACCTCTTATATTGCGCCCCTTAAAGGCGGTGACGGATCTTGACAAAACCACTCGAATAAATTGCCTATAATCAGTTTTTGGATTGTTGAAAATATGAGCAAATTACTACGAGATTTAATCGAATAAGCGAAGATAAATCATGACTACGATGAGAGATTGAACTAATCATGCGAACTAGCATAGCGGATGAACAGATCACATCTAGGGCACATACTAGAAACATGAATTCTACCACGATCTCGAGCAGGAAAGATAGAATCACGTGCGGTGCGGCGAGGCAAAGACTTGCGCCGGCGTCAACGTTATCGCCCATGTCGTGGAGGATGAGGTTGCGAGGTCGGGAAGAAGTCGTCGTTAGCGAAGTCGTCATTGCCGGCGATCGCGCGAGTCGCTCCCCAAAAACCTGATCGCCCTCTCCGTACAAGATCACGAGGCGGGGTTAGGAGGCTCTTGTCCCTTCTCCGGTGCCGCCGAAAGGAGGGATGGAGAAGACTTGATCGGCGCGCAATGGATTGGAGCGGTGGTGAGAAACCATCTGGCGGCGGCGGCTAGGGTAGACGTCTGCTGACTATATAGTGCGGGCGGGTAGGTCGTGGGAGTAAACCCACGTCCAGGTCGTCACGATCAAAAGAATCGAAAACCGTTCGGACTCATTAATTTTTCGGCGGCAAAAATATAGACCTGGCGTGCATAGCTCATCCTCGGCTCGGCTCAATCCCTTGACTTCATGGTAGCGTCGTGCGAGGCGAGGCGAGGCGAGGCGTGGCGTGGCGTGGCGAGCGAGGAGGAGGAGGCGTGTGGGTCTCCTCTTCTCATGCTCATACAAGTGGTAGGAGAGCTCACCTTATAAAGAGGTGCAACTCTCTCTCAACTTATGAGGTGGGACTAAACTTTAGCCTCACTCACTCCACTCACATGTGTGCATGAATGGGCCAAGAGAATTTCAGAAATTTAGTTGGGCTTTGGGCCAAAAGCCCACTAGCAAATTCCAACACATGATAGCTGACTCTGGTTCAGTTCTCACTTCCCAGGCCAGATCGGCTCCGTAAATTCACTACTCCGTTTCTTTTTAGTCCGCATATAAGGTTTGGTCAAAGTCAATCTTTGTTGAGTTTGACTAACTTTATATTAAAAAATATAAACATTCACAATATATAATCAATATTATGAGATGCATCATGAAACATATTTTCATACTATATAGTTTTAATATTGTAGATGTTCATATATTTTTATATAAATTTGGTCAAACTTTGTGTAATTTGACTTTGACCAAATCTTATATGCGGAGTAAAAAGAAACGGAGGGAGTACTACTAGATGCGCCTCCTGTCCTTCTCTTTTCCTTCCATTTTTTCTTTTTCAAGGGAACTCTTCTCCTTCCATCTGAACCGTGCATTTGGTATACGCTGACATTTGGGGTATGTTTTAATTTGCACCACGCTTTGGTTTAAACCACGTTCTTCACCCGTATTGATTCACTTTGAACCGCATCTGAGCAGTCTAGGTGGCGGTAATTCAGTACACCGCCCGCTCGCCCGCCCGCAGGAAGTCGCCGCCACCGCCGTAAGTCCGGCCGCTTAACTGTTAGCGTGTCCGTTGACTCCGGCCGAAGACGTACGGCGACGCGCGCCATCTCAAGCCCTCACGTAGCTGCGAAGCAAACCGAATCTATCCGCGCCGCGGCGCACAGCCAGCCGAACACGGAGTACGTACGTGTTGAGCGGTGGCATGCCGACCGACCGATCTATCTCATCTCCCTGCACGTCTATACAGCTGGAGCTGGAGGAGGTTGTGTCCGAACTTTCGGTTTCACGGATCAGACACGCTCGCTTAACCGTTTTCCGTTGCTTGCCTTGCCACCGTATCCTTTCCTCGACTCGGGTCGGATCACGGGGAGATCGCTTCGCCGGCACAGGATCGGTCGCCTTCCGTGTGTGCGCGTGGCCGCACGTCCTCCGAAGGGGCAACGGAGCAAGCAAAGCATCCTCTCATGAGCATTATTGCCCGGAAAGAATGAACTGATCAGATTGAGCTTGATCAATTAAGCATATCCGTGTGTGCGTGCGTTCCGTGTGCCGTTTCGGAAAATAAATTGGTACTCCAAAAACGTTCGTGTTCGCCGGGCCGATGACCCAACACATGCTCGTGTGATTGCTTGACGCTGTGGCAGGTGGCGCGTGGTGGATGATGGTAACGGCCTGTACCAATCAGGCAATCATGAACACGCGTTTCTTTTATAGGTTTTGATCTTCTTCTCATAGTTCAAAATAATTGTCTTTCTGAGATTTGACAGTATTACATCTGAGCGAAAATGAGTAAATCTACACTCTAAAACATGTCTACATACATCCGTATGTTGTAGTCCATTTGAGATGGCTAGAAAGATAATTATTTCGGAACGGAGGGAGTATATAATAACAGAGGGAACCTAGCAATCGTGCGTGCGATTATGGACGGATGTTGCCATTGGTGGTCGTGTGATTATATGTCTCACAAACTGTTCCTTTTTTCTCATCGTTACAACTTCGAGAACCTGAATCCAATTCCTGGAGTGCTGGTGTTATGATAGGCTGTTAGCAGTCAATGAGCCATGTCTCGACGAGATTACGGGAACAAATGGCATAAGTACGTACCGAGTCTCTAGGCACGCGCGTGATTGCAGAGCAGATAGGCTTGGACTCGATCCACTGGTGACGACCTTTGCCGTTCGCCGACAAGCGATTGGATCCAAGCCACTCACGCATTGACATGGCTTCCTTCCGTTGAGGGAGGAGTGCGGACTGCAGAGTGCTACCGTGCGGGAGAGGGACAGCACGTACACGACTGACCACACATTCTCCTCGTGCCAAAATTCAATCAAACAAGCCAGGTTCCAAAAACTGAAAAAGATCAGCACTGCGTGCACCACGAAGATATACGCTCTGGACCAGGATCGTATTACAGGTTTCTTGCTGTAACTTCTGGATTTTGCTGAAATGATGGTAATCATACTTTCTTAGTTCCAAAAGATTCTGCTAGTGCGATGTTTTTTTTTCTTAGAAACCGGCAAGTGCACTGCTTATATTCATTAAAATTAAAAAGAGAGAGAGAGTTTGAAACATATTTGTTATTTTGGATGGAGGGAGACGCGTTTCGAGAGGCCGCCACGGCGCGGTGGTCGGCGTAGTTCGCCGCCGATCTGAAAGCGGTGACGAGGCCCAAGTACCACCGAGGCGTGTGTAAAACATAGGGTTTGGGAAACTGGCTCGACACCCTAAAATGGGGTGTGGCTATCTTATTATATAGACGTACCAAGAGGTACAATACAAGGTCTATACAAGACTACGTATATCTGATCTAACACCTCCTCAATCTTAGCGTAGTCACGAAGTACAAAGTAAGTTAAGATTGCGCCTCAGCCTACAAACGGTGGTTGTGGAAGAGGCTTCGTGAAGATGTCAGCAAGTTGATCTTTGGAGGAGATGAACTTGATACCAATTAGTCTTTGTGCAACACGTTCCCGAACAAAGTGATAGTCAACCTCAGTGTGTTTCGTCCTAGCATGAAACACCGGATTAAATGAAAGGTATGTAGCGCCGATGTTATCACACCACAGGCGAAGGATGACACGGAGAGATTCTCGGCTCTACAATAAAGGCTACCCATATGATCTCGGTGGTAACATCAAGAATCGCTTTATACTCGGCTTGATCTTTCACGAGACACGGTGGCTTGCTTGCGAGCATTCGAGCGATCAAGTTAGGACCAAAAAACCGCATATCCCGTGGATCGCCGATCATCGGGACTTCGGCCCAATCCGCATCGGAGAAAGTCGAAAGTTCACAAGATGGTGCGGTGAAGGAAGCGAGACCATACGAAGCGATGGAAGAGACATACCGCGAGAATCGCTTAAGCTGCGAGAGATGAGTGGTACGAGGTGCATGGAAATCTTGCACACGGTTGACCGCATAAGAGACATCGAGCTGGTGATAGTGAGATATTGCGGACCACCAACAAAGACTGCGATACCCAATGGCGTCATCGATGGAAAGAAGATCTCCATCAAGGCGGACAATCGATCGATCGCGGAGACATCGGCGTGATAGCATATGCGCTTTGGTGCATCCAACCGCAGCGCAATCGATCCATGGAGTACTTTTACGAGTCAAAGTCAACCCGTGAGGGACCGTGACACCTCAAACCAAGAAAGTAATCTGAGCACCCAAATCCTTGACAGACAAACTCCTCACTCAATGCGGACACAAAGGCGTCGGCAGCGACATTAGAGGGCCGACAAGGATAATATCATTAACATAAACCAAGAGATACATCGTCACCTCAGGACGCTGAAGGAGGAACAGTGACGTGTCAGCAGTGGAGGGAATAAACCCAAGAGCGCGGAGAACAAAACCAAGGCGTGCATGCCACGCACGAGGCACCTGTTTAAGTCCATACAACGCCTTGACCAGACGACAGAGATGATGCGGACGTGTAGGATCAACAAAACCCGGTGGTTGACGCATATAAACTCTTCCTCAAGAACACAATGGAGGAAGGCATTCTGCACGTCAAGCTGACGAAGAGGCCAACCATGAGTAACAGCAAGAGACAACAGTATACGAATAGTAGTAGGCTTGATAACTGGACTGAACGTGTCTTCATAATCAAGACCATACCTCTGCTTGAAACCCTTGGCAACCAGCCGTGCCTTATAGCGCTCAATAGAACCATCTGCATGTCATTTTACCTTAAACACCCATTTGGAGTCAATGATGTTGACGCCAGGGACCGGAGGAACAAGTTGCCAAGTGCCATTTTTCAGCAAAGCCTGAAATTCCTGCTCCATCGCAGCACACCAGTGAGGAATACCCAATGCAGCCTGAAAATGATGCGGCTCTGCCGTCGGATCCGCAGCAGCATGAGCCACACATGCGGCAAGCCATGCCACAGTCCCGTCTTTGCGTTCCTTGGGGCAAAAAACACCAGACCGGCTGCGTGTGTGTGGTCGATGAGGGACCACAGCGGGCGGCGCCGGCACCACGGGGCTTGCCACAGGAGACGAAAGGCAACGTGGCCGAGACGGGGCTGGAGGAGCCAGAGTCATCAGACTCAGCACCGGGCGACGTGGCCGAGACGAGGCTGCCGAGCCCAGTCGACCACAGAGTCGGCTCACGAGGAGCAAAGGCGGGGCTGGCCGGTGCAGCTGCCGTGGCCGCTGGGCCATCTGCTGCTGGGCCAGTGGCTGCTGGGCCGCCTGCCACTAGGCGAGCAAAGGCGACACTGCGGCGTGGCGGGTGAGCGAGCGAGCGAGCGGCGGCGAGCGGGCGAGCGAGGCGGCAAGGCGGCGAGGCGGGTGCGGCTGCGGACGCTGCCGACGCCCGCGGGGCGGCTATGGATGCATCGGGCTAGCGGGCACGACCCGCCATGCATGGGCCATGCATCGGATCAACGTGACCATCGTGAGTGTTGTCCATAGCCTCATCATCCAGGAGTTCAAGACAGGCACCACGTCCAATACCTGCAGCATGGTTAGGAAGCAACACAGGAGCATTTGCAACATCCACAAATTGATCAGGCGAAGGTGTAGCAGAGTGCACAAGTGGTAAACCAATGGTAGAGTGGTTCGGAAGAGCACGAAACGGGAACACATTCTCATCAAACACGACGTCACGAGAAATGTAGACATGATTGGTGGGAACATGAAGACACTTGTACCCTTTGTGGAGAGAACTGTACCCAAGAAAGACACACTTCTTAGACCGAAACTCTAATTTACGCTTGTTATGCGGCCGCAAGTCGCGCCAACCACACTCCAAACACTTTGAGAAGCGTGTGAGTGCGGGATATCATCGAGCAAGAGTTCAAGAGGGGTTTTCATTTTCAGTAGTCGTGAGGGAAGCTTATTTATCAAGAAACAGGCGGTGGAGAAGGCATCACTCCAGAACCAAAACGGGACAGAGGCATGAGCTAGTAAAGTAAGTCCAATCTCTACAAGATGACGATGCTTACATTCAGCGGTGCCATTTTGCTGATGTGTATGAGGTCAAGATACACGATGCGAGATCCCAAGCTTATTAAAAAACGAGTTGAGGTTGTGATATTCACCCCCAGTAGGATTGAACATGAATAATCTTGTGCTTAAGGAGACGCTCAACGTGTGCTTGGAACTGAATAAAAACATCAAACACATCAGATTTACGCTTGATAAGATATAGCCAAGTAAACCGACTGTAAGCATCAATGAAATTGACATAATAGTTGTGACCACTAACGGACGTTTGGGCATAACCCCATACATCAGAAAACACAAGCTCAAGAGGATGTTTCACAACACGACTAGACTCTAAAAAAGGTAGTTGGTGACTCTTGCCTGGACGGGCATCACAGATAGTTTGACACTCTTATTGGACTGGCTGGTAGTTCATGGCGATGCAGCACATGACTAACTATAGGAGCAGCAGGGTGACCAAGGCGCGCATGCCAGTGCATAGGCAACACACGAACACCACTGAACACCTGAGGAGAAGACGGCGTAGGAGATGCAGGCGATGCGTCAAGTGCATATAAGCCATGGCGAAGACGACCACTAAGCAGAATGGCCCTCGTGTCCCGATCCTTGATAAAGAAACGAAAAGGGTGAAACTCAGCAAGGACATTATTATCACGAGTAAGTTGAGGAATGGACAACAAACTACGCGTAACAGAGGGAACTCGAAGGACACTAGAAAGATGCAGTTTGCGAAAATTGTGTGCAAAAAGTGATGCTTGACCAACATGGGAGATGCGCATACCTGCTCTGTTGGCGGTGTGCACCTGATCATGTCCACGATATGGTCCTGAGTGGAGAGATTGCCCATCCCACTGGTGAGGTGATTCGTCGCTCCTGTATCCATATACCATGCCGGATCAAGAGAGTATGGTGGAGTGCGCCGTGCTCGTGCCACTGTCACGGCGATTCTGACACCTTATCATTCCCTTTTCCATTGTTACCAAGGCCAAGGAAGTCTTGCTTGTAGCGTCTATGGCAGCGAGAGGCAAGGTGACGATCTATGCCACAAAGTTGACCAGCCTAAGGAGCACCGCAACTGGAACAGCAAGCAACTGGGCGACTCCCTCCAGTGATGGTTGGCGCGTTGCCCCGTGAGGCCTGCGACGAGGAAACCGGTGGTTTGCCACCTGATGGGGCCGGCTTCTGAGGTTTGCTGCGTGTGGCGGCGTTGGCGGATACGAAGCTGGGGGAAACACGGCGTGCCTTGATGCGCTGCTCACGCCCAAGGAGGCGCGCATAGAGCTCATGACGCGGGAGTGTATCCTCTCGACCATGGACGTTCTCAATGAGATTGTCATAATCATCATCGAGCCCGCTAAGCACAAAGGTGGTGAAGTCCTCGTCCTGAAGCGGTTGACCAACAGAGGCCAAGGTGTCAGCAAGACTCGTCATCTTGTTGAAGTACTCCGTGATGCTGAGATCTCCAAGCTTGGTCTCACCCAGCTCGGTGCGTATAGAGTGCGCACGCGCCTAAGACTGAGAGGCGAAACTGGTGTGGAGGGCCGCCCATGCCTCCCTGGACGTAGCGGCGAAGATGACCATCGACGAAACACTCGGCGTGAGCGAAGACTGGATGGCGGAGAGAATGGCATGATCCTACGCCACCCACATGTGATATGCCGGATGGTGAGGGGGTGGGCACGGGATGGACCCATAGATGTAGCCCTCCAAGTAGCGGCTGCGGAGTAGAGGCAAGACTTGAGCATGCCATGACAGGTAGTTGTCCGGCCCGAGCTTCACCGGCAGCAGGTGCGAGAAATAAAACGGCGGCGGTGCCACGGTTTGAGTAGTGTACGCCTGCGCCAGTGATGCATAGGGATCCATGGACGGGGCCATCTCTGGACGAGGGATCATCGTGTAGGCGCCAGGCGAGGAGTAGGATCCGGCAGAGGTGGCAGCCAGGGCGCCGTGGCCGGGCGCTGCAGAGGCTGTAGGGGCGAGGCGGCGTGGGACCAACCGGCAGCGAAAGCACCTTGGCGGGCGCTTCTGAGGCACCATCTGGCGAGTGGCGCGCCCCCATAGGGCTGGCTCTGGCGGCGCCGGGTAGTAGTGGTGCAGCGACGACGGATGGAGCGCCGCCGTGTAGGGTTGCGGCGGCGGCGCAACATAGGCCGACCCCGGCCATAGAGACGACGGCGGCGGGGGCGCACCATAGGAGGACGCGTGGGCGCCGTACCACGGATGCGAATTCGGCGGAGGAGCGCCGCGGACTCGGGCGGGGCGACCAGATCGTCCTGAGACCCCAAAGCTTGCGGGGAAGCGGGCGGCGGCGGCATGACGCTGTATTGTTGGGGAACGTAGTAATTTCAAAAAATTTCCTACGCACACGCAAGATCATGGTGATGATATAGCAACGAGAGGGGAGAGTGTTGTCTCGTACCCTCGTAGACCCGAAAGCGAGCGTTAGCACTGTAGCGGTTGATGTAGTCGTCGTCTTCACGATCCGACCGATCCAAGCACCGAGCGTCTGAGCCTCGAGTTCAGCTGCGTTCAGCTCGATGGCGTCCCTCGAACTCCGATCCAGCCGAGTGTCGAGGAGAGTTCCGTCGACCGCGGCGGCGTGGTGACGATCTTGATGTTCTACGGCGCGGGGCTTCGCCTAAGCTTGCGACGATATGACCGAGGTGGAATATGGTGGAAGGGGCACCGCTGCGGCTGAGAGCGATCCGTAGATCAACTTGTGTGTCTATGGGGTGCCCCTGCCCTGTATATAAAGGAGTGGAGGAGGGAGGGGCGGCCTCTCTATGGCGCGCCCTAGGGAGTCCTACTCCCAGGGGTAAGATTCCCCTTTCCTAATCCAACTAGTAACCCTTCCATGTAGTAGGAGTAGGAGAGAAGGAAAGGGAAGGGAAAAGGAGAAGGAAGGAAGAGGCTGTCGTGGTTCTAAGTCGGCAGTAGAATAGGGGTAGGTAAGGAGGCGATGTCCTAGCTATGGAGTAGTTGTGAAGACAAGCGATGTGCGAGTTCAGGCCCTTCTCGGAAGAAGTAACAGCCCTACGTCTCGGGCCCCGAGGCGGTCAGTGGATTATGAATGTGGGTATTACAGAGTGCCAACCCCTCTATCTGTGGAGGGGTGGCTTATATAAGTCTTGAGGACCCCAGCCAGCCCACATAATGGAGAGGTTAAAGTACATTAAGCACAGGCGTTCTTGTAACGCCCTCATAACTTGTAACTATCATTAAGTCTATTCAACAGCAAGCCGTTGCGTTGCAGAGTGTCTACTGACCTTCTGGTGGTCGAGTGTGTCTTCATGGTCGAGTGAGTCTTCCATGGTCGAGTCCTTCCAGTCCAGTCGAGTGGATTCCTCTTTAGTCGACTGGAAGATGATCTCTTCTAAGAGTGTCCTTGGGTAGGACATTTAGGTCAGGCCTATGACCCTACCCTAGGTACATGAATACATCATTAGCCCCCGAATGGATTGAGGCTTGAGTGAAGGAGGAGTTGACATTGTTTCCGATTGTCTTTTGCATACTGGCTAAGTGTTGTCTTGGATCAAGATCTTCTCTGTTGATGACAAGCGACTTTTCTTGATCGACTCGATCCATTCTTGTTCTTTAGTCGAGTGACCTTCCTTTACTTTGCTATTCGGCGGCGGATCGCGGAAATCTACTTTACATGACAGACCGATCATCGCTCATGAATCTCGCGGATCTGAAATTTGGGGAAGCCTTGGCCAGAAGCGGACGGGCGCTTCGGATGGGGCGTAACGAGAGCGCCTCGATCTCAGCGCGCTTTTTCCGCCACGTATCGCGCGATGCAACTGTTTGGGATATGATTAGATTATGCGGGTCCACCTGTCATCCACTCGGAAGGGATGTTATAAATGCAACTCGCGGGGGCTTCTGCACAGTACCCTGTTCTTCCTCCTCAGCTCTCTTCGTCTCCGTCCTCCGCAACTGCTGCTGCTCCTGCTACCCCCTCTCCTGCGCATTCCGCGGCAACCATGGGCAAAGAGAAGGCGGCGGTGTTGGGCCTTGAAAAAGCGTCGGCGGAGAAAGCGTCGGCCGGTGAAAAGCGAAGGGAGATCTACGGCATGGCGGTTCCTCGTCGAGATCCAACTTGCCGAAGGGCTGGGTCCAGGGAGATTGGATCCAGTCGACCATCAAGGAGAAGGATCTCCTCGATATGGCCAACGACGGGTTGATCCCTCACGGTGCCGCGAGGCTTCCTGGCCGAGAGTGGCAGCCTCAACTAGAAGAGGGTGAGTGCGTGCTCCTGGCCACCCATGTTGACCGAGGATTTTCGCTGCCGCCGAGTGTTTTCTTCCGAGGTTTTCTGAATTTCTTTGGGGCCCAGCTCCATCATTTTACTCCAAACTCCATCGCGTATCTTGCTGCGTTTGTGTCCATGTGCGAGAACTTTTTGGGCTGTCGACCGCACTGGGGCTTGTTCAAGTATATCTTCACATGTGGCTCTCGGTGTGAAGAAAGCGAGCCAGTGGAGAAGACCCAAGTAGTTCAGATGTGCGGTGGTTTAGGGGTCAGTTGAGGAACAAAGCACCTTCCAGCTATGTCTTTTCTGAGTCGGTCGGGGGCTGGCGGTCGACTGGTTCTATTGCGGAGCGAGGCGGCGCAAGGCGATCGGTGGTCTTCTGCATTCACCATGAGTCGAGTGAACAGACCCTCCTCCTGAAGGTGGTTCGGAGGAGAGAGCTGAGGTGAAGATGTTGATGGATCGCGTGGTGCGGCTGGTTCGGGATGGCGTGGTGGCATGGACCTCTTGGAGTTTTTCTTGGAGGCCGAATCCGGCCTCTTGGTTCGAACCCTTGCATGTGGCTATCTTTGCTGACACCGAAGGCGAGACTCGCGTCCACCGGAGGCGATCGATGATGTCATAGTGGAAAGATGGATGGCTGCGATCACTTTGGAACAAGGACAACCCTCGCGGATCCGGAGGATTTCCCACTTGATCTGTGAGCGTTCGGAAAAGGTACATTCGCCTGTTTTCCATTGTACATCCGTCGAGTGTGTTTACGTGACTTGGTCGTGAACTCTGTTTGACATTTCGGGCCCTTACCGAGCTATACTCAATGCCCAATGGCGCCCATTCCGGCGAGGAGGGAAGCCGTGAGGCGAGCCGAGGAAGAGTGGGATTGAATGCTGCAGAAGATGGCGGCGATGATGATGATGACGAGGATGATGATGACGAGGATGAGGAGGAAGAGGTTGTACCACCGCGCTCGGAAAGGCGGTCAAAACTTGTGCATGACCCTTCGACTGAACGCGGTAAGGGAGTGGCTATTGCCTCGCAGTCGACCAAACGCCCTCGGACCGCTTCTCCGGTGCCGACTGAGAAGGCGCCGAAGCAGTCGAAAGTAGCTCCATCGAGGACAACCAAGCCTCTGCCAAAAATGAGGGTGGCCATCCCCACCATCTCAGGGTAAACATACTGCTTGAGTCTTCCTGTACTATATGAGTTTTATCTCTGGTTGATATTTGAATCGGTCGACTGATTCTTTGGAACTTCAGCGCTGCGACTTCCGAAACCTCAGGCAAGGCCGAGGACCATGAAATGGAGGATGCCGCGACCTCGAATCCTGGTACTGTATCCTTAATTCTTGTTCTTAGTCGACTGACTCATAGTTTCTGACTTTGACTCTTTTCTGAAGCTCCAACTAATGACATTATCACTCTTCCGGCAGCGATGATGAGGATGAGGAGCCATTGAAGACTAGGAGGAGCAGGAAGGCATCCAGCAAAGCATCCCAAGATGTGGCGCCGAGACCGTTGTGGCGGAAGGAGAGGTCGGCACTTTCGACATACCGTGTCCTTGCGGTGCCAGCGGCGAGTGCTCGACCCGCCGTCAGTCTTTGGGCAGCCTTGATCTTCGCCACGCACCACGTCCGGAGGACCAGGCCAATGCTGCTAAGGAGGCGATCCGTCAGCGAGGATCATGATGGAGCGGTGAAGATCGTTGGGATCTGAGCCAAGCGACTTACGATGCCAGCTACGCCCTTGAGCAATGTTGGTCGATCGACCACCGCTTTGTTACATTAGGATATGCTATCAAAACTTTTCTTTACGGAATTCATAGCATCACCCTTGGGTGTGTTGGTAAAAACTCCGTATTAGCGGGGGCACGCTGAGTGCACCCGGCGGGTGTAATCCCCAAGGCTAAGGTCGGCTGCTGGCGATCGGTCTTAAACTTCATAAATAAATATTGATCATCACTCGAATGAAGCGAGTGTGTTTACGAGACCGATGGGGGCACGCTGAGTGCACCCAGGTGTAATCCCAGGCGTGGTCATTGCTGGCGATTGATTACGATCTGAGAAGATTTTGTCGATTGGTGACTCTTTCTCTCTTTTTTTCTTTGGTCGGTGGTGGTCGACTCATGTGAATAAGACCCGGTGGGGGACGCATGAGTGCACCCAGGTGTAATCCAGACTACGGTCGAATGCTTGCATTATTGTAGTCTTAAAGCATCATTTTCTTTACTCACTTTCGGAAGTGGATCATCTCGACATTTTGTCAATTGACTCTTCGTAGAAATCCTGCGATCTTCGACGCTATCTTGAGCTGGGCGAAGCATATTCAGCTCGAGTTGGACTTAAAGCTAGTGCGGAGAGAACTGACGAAGGCAAAGGAGGAGACCAAAGGTATGTTTGGTGAGACTTGACGACTCTTTTCTCCTCTCATTTGCTTCAAACCTGACTTTGCTGTAATTTCTGAGCAAGGTGAAGGAGGCCCAGGAGGAAGAAGGAGCTTGAGCTATGCGAGAAGATCAAGCTGGCGATGAAAAGCTATCCTCGGTCACCAAGCTCGAGCAGGATAACACCAATCGAAGGCTGCTCTGGCCATTGCCACCAAGGATGTTGATCGTTGAAAGTGACAAGACTACTCGGTGAAAAGATCAACCGGATGACGGGAAGAGGAATGACTGGAAGGCTTCTTGGGTGGTCTTGCTAAAAATTGTTCCTTATGCTCGAAGGTAATCTTCTTCACTCGACCAATTCTTCCAAGCTGTTATGTTCCCATTCGACTATTTTCTTGATTAGGGTTTTGTCTTTGCGAGTTACAGCCGCAACTTTGAAGAAGAAACTAGCCACCGGAGCGAACCTTGACCCGTCAATTCTCCGGTGAATGATGAAACTGCCATGAACATCTTCATTGGAGTCGATGTTCTTCTGCCGTCGTGGATTATCTCATAAGGCGAAGGTTGCTACATCCGCATCGACTCGGCCTTTCGGCCGGGAGACACTCCAAAATGACCTCGAGTCGTTGGTGACTCGGTGAGCAGCGTCCACGACCGAGTGCAAGAGTGGAAGAAGTCTTGGCTTGGTGTGGCGCGAGATGTCGCATACAATATGCAGCGAGTCCATTGCAAGGATGCAGGAGAGGATAAGTGGCGGCTCTCCGGTGGCCAACACCAAAAACATGACTTGGGTCCTTCATGGAGACTTTCATCACTTTGCTGCCACACGGATTGCGAGATGGAATTGACCTCGATGAGTTTGTTGCTCCATCCAGCCCTCCACGGGAGGGTAAAAACTTTCCTTGACTTTAAATTTGCCTCGGTATGCGAGTGGAGTTATAACCGATAAAACCTTAACGGGCTTAGTGCTGAGCACTCTCGGTTCTTTTAGGTATCAACCTAAATTTGGATTGGATGTTTGGATATGGCTGCTTTTGGCTTGAATTGCCCTTTGGGGTTGACATAAGAGGCCCACTGCGATCGACTTATTCCTTAGGCGAGCACCGGGCTGCGGCTAAGCCTCCAGTGAGAGGTTTGCTCTTCACTCGGTGGGATTTCTTATACCTTAGGCGAGCACTGGGCTGTAGCTAAGCCTCCAGTGAGAGGTTTGCTCTTCACTCGGTAGGATTTCTTATACCTTAAGCGAGCACTTGGGCTGCGCTAAGCCTCCAGTGGGAGGTTTGCTCTACACTCGGTAGGATTTTTATACCTTAGGCGAGCACGGGGCTGCAGCTAAGCCCCAGTGAGAGGTTTGCTCTCCACTCGGTGGGATTTCTTATACCTTAGGCAAGCATTGGGCTGCAGCTAAGCCCCAGTGAGAGTTTGCTCTTCACTCGGTAGGATTTATACCTTAGGCGAGCACAGGCTGCGGCTAAGCCCCAGTGAGAGGTTTGCTCTCCACTCGGTAGGATTTCTTATACCTTAGGCAAGCCTTGGGCTGCAGCTAAGCCCCAGTGAGAGGTTTGCTCTTCACTCGGTAGGATTCCGTTGTATTTGTGTCGAAGCTCGGAGGAGAGTAGCGATCGACACACCTCGTCTTCCTTGACGCACATCATACTTATGGTGTAGCTCGGAGGAGAGGTCGCGATCGACCTGCACCTCGATCCTCGAGATGTCTTGGTACACATTATACTTAGGCGAGCCCTTGGATGCAGCTAAGCCTCCAAGTGGAAGTCGGCTTACCACTCGGTAGGATTTTTAATAACTTAGGCGAGCACGGGCTGCAGCTAAGCCCCAGTGGAAGTGCGGCTTGCCACTCGGTGGGATTTTAATAACTTAGGCGAGCACTGGGCTGCAGCTAAGCCCCAGTGGAAGTCGGCTTGCCACTCGGTGGGATTTTAATAACTTAGGCGAGCAGGCTGCAGCTAAGCCCCAGTGGAAGTCGGCTTGCCACTCGGTGGGATTTCTTATATCTTAAGCGAGTCTTGGACTGCAGCTAAGCCCCAGTGGAAGTCGGCTTACCACTCGGTAGGATTTACTAACTTAAGTAAAGCGGATTCGCGACTAAGCCACCCAGGGGGAAAATTTGGTAGACGAAAAATAAAAAGTGACAAAAATTATGAAGGAACTATGACACTATTATTTGAAGCCCATGAACTACTGTATTTTATTACAACTCTTACGGTGAAAAACTTTAAGTATAAAGCAGGCGGAGCAGATCCGCATTCAAGCTCGGGGCTCTTGATATTGTGTTGACGTTATAGAGGCGATATGCCCCATTGTGGAGAACCTTTGTGACGATGAAGGGCCCTTCCCAGAGGGAAGCGAGCTTATGTTGCCTGGCGATCCACCGAAGGACGGATCCCCTTCTGGAAGGCTCGACCTCTCACATTTAAAGCGTCTGAGCGACACAAGTCTTCTTTGGTAAATGGTCGGCGGATCGAGCCATTTCCCTTTCCTCTTCTAGGAGGTCATTGCATCTGACGCGCTTGCTCAACACGCTTCATTGTAAAGTTCAATTCGGGGGCATTGTGAAGGAGATCACTCGGAAGGACTATACGCTCCATAGACCGGGAAGAAGGGGTTCTTCGGTCGACCGATTAAGCGTGGTTCGCAAACCCCAAAGCCTTGAAGGGAGTTCGTCAACCCAAGCTCCAACCGCATGCTTGAGATCTCGCATCGGCGAGGCTTGAGACCCTTGAGGATTAATCCGTTGGCTCGTTACTTTGTCCATTCGATTGTGGATGGGCGGTGAAGCGTGTCGACTTCGTGTGCCTTAGGCGTTGCAGAAATCCTTGAATTCTTACGAGTCAAAATTCGACCCATTGTCGTGATATCTTGTGCGGGACTCCATATCTGAGCGTCGGCTCTCGATGAAGAAGCAGCGATGCAGGCGTCAAGACTTTTGATTGGCTTAGCTTCAATCCACTTGGTGAACTTGTCATTGCTACTAGTACATCGTGAAACCACTCCGACCTGTTACGCAAGGGACCGACCATGTCCAACCCCAAAGCTGCGAAAGGCAGGACGAGTGGAATGGTCTTCAAGGTGTGAGCTTGTGTGACATATTGGAGTAGAACGGCATCCCGCACTTGTCCACTATTTCTTTCGCCATCTCATTTGCTCTTGGCGGTAAAATCCGGCTCGGTATGCTTTGGCTACAATGGTCGAGAAGGGCGCATAGTGACCACAGGTCCCAGTGGATATCATTAGTATGACTCGACCTTCTTACGGCGTTATGCATTTTGTCCGACTCGTCGTGCTTTCTCTATACAACTGCCCTTGGATATGATGAAGGCTTTGGATCGACGGACGATCTGCCGAGCCTCTTCCTCATCTTAGGGAGTTCCTTTCTCAGAATATATCGATGTATGGAATTGTCCAATCGGGAGTGACCACTAGAACTTCCATGACCAAGTCGACCATTGCGGGACCTCAACCTCGGTCGAGTCCGTGGCACTCTTGGGTTAATGGAGCTTCCTCTGTGAAGGATCTTCTTTGGTGAGCGGGCGTGTATATGCTCCAAAATACACCACTCGGAATGGCTTCTCTTTTGGAGCCTATCTTTGCCGAATCATCTGCTGCTTGATTTTTCGATCGGGGGATGTGATGGAGTTCCAACCCTCAAACTTCTTTTCCGGCTTCCTCCTTTGCATTGCGATATCCGATCATAATTTGGGCTTCTCACGTCCACTCCTTCATCACTTGATTGACCACTAAATCTGAGTCGCCATAGACCATCGGGCTGACGGGCGCCGAGTGAGATGGCCATGCGCAATCCATATAAAGGGCCTCGTACTCTACCTCATTGTTGGAGGAATCAAAGTGAATCTGGAGCACATACCTAAGCTTATCTCCTGCAGAAACCAAAACAACTGACACGGAACCATTCAGCATCTTGGAACCGTCAAAGAACATGGTCAATGCTCAAGTGAACTTCAATCGACTCTTGTTGTTCAATCCACTCGGCGAGAAATCCGCTATAGCACAGGGACTTAATGGCTTTCTTTGCCTCGAATTTGATATCAAGGGAAGAAGTTCAATCGCCCATTTAGCCACTCGACGGTTCGTCTACATTATGCAAGATCTCGATAAAGGGCGTCGGCGGCAATTGTGATAGAATGATCGAGAGAAATAATGAGCAACCTTCTTTGTGGTCATGTATATACCATACACAAGCCGATAATGAGGATATCTCTGCTTGGATGGAGTCAAGACTTGGACAAATAATACACCGGCGCTGAACTTTGAAGGCCTTTCCTTCCTCTTCCGCTCGACCGTAAGCCTGAGCCCGACAACTTGTCCGGTGGCTGCAATGTAAAACAACGAGAGGCTCTTTGCTGATTGGGCGACAAGCACCGGTGGGTGGAGAGCGAGCTTTTAGCTCGACAAGCGCTGCATCGACTTCACAGAGTCCACTCGAATTTGTCGACCTTCTTCATCGATCGGTAAAGAGGTAATGCCTTTTCACGAGTCGTGAGATGAATCGACTTAAAGCGGCCAAGCATCGATAAGCTTACGGGCGTCGTGCACTTTCGCACGGGGCGTTTCATTGGAGAATAGTGCCGATCTTTTTTACGGGTTAGCGTCGATCCTCGTTGGAAGCGAAAACCGGTAATTTTCCACGGGAACTCCGAATGTGCACTTTGGCGGATTGAGCTTGATATCGTACCTTCGAGGTTGGCAAATGTTTGGCGAGTCGACAAGCAGGTCGGAACCTTTGCGACTTAACGGCGATATCATCCATATCGCTTCCACATTCCGTGATTTGGTGAAGACACTTGAATCATTAGCATAAATGTAGCTCCGGCATTCTTGAGGCGAATGGCATGGTGATATAGCGAAGCACCGAATGGAGTGATGAAAGCTGTTTTTATTTCATCGGGTCCATCTGAGCGGATCGATGATACCGGAATATGCATCTAGAAAGACAATCTCTCACATCCCGCGGTCGAGTCAACAATTTGATCTATGCGGGGAGAAAAATGATCCTTGGGCAGGCCGATTAATGTGCTTAAAATCAATGCACATGCGGGTGAGTTGTCCTTCTTGGGAACCATGGCGACATTAGCGAGCCACTCGGAGTGGTATATCTCGAATAAATCCAGCCGCCACAGTCGAGCCACTTCTTCACCAATAGCTTTTCTCTTACGGGCCGACGCAAGATGCTCTTTGATTGGTTTATTGACTTGTCGACTCGGGCGATGCTCAGCCAGCTCCACAGGAACACGGCATGTCGGTGGCTTCCATGCAAAATGTCCCATTCTCACGGAGGAACTGGATGGCGCTTCTTCCTATTTGGTCGAGTGTCGTGGAGATGTGGGTCGGGCTGCATTGGGATCGATCGGGTGAATATGAACTGGCCGTCTCACGGGGCGGTGAAATCACAGAACTCTGTGGCTAACTTCTTGGATCGTAACAAATCACTTTCGGATCTGCGTTTTGCATGTACTCCTCGAATTCGACCGCTGTCACTTGGGAGTCGGCAATCTTGAGCCCTTAAAAGCACTCTTCGCCTTCTTCCGATCGCGGTGGCGGTGATAACTCCTTTGGGGCTGGCATTTTCAGTTTGAGGTACCGTAGCATGGTCGAGCCATGAATGCGTCGCGTGGGCTGGTCTCCCCAAAATGGCGTGGTATGCGCTATGAAAATCCACAACCTCAAAATCGACTTTTCCTGCGAAAGTGCTTGGAATCACCAAAAACCACGTCCGGGCAATTTGGCGAGTGAATTGGCCTTCTTCCTGGTATGACTCCGTGGAAACTCATGTTCTTTGGCGCTCAATCGGGACATCGGAATGCCCATCCCTTCAATGTATCCGCATATAACAAATTCAGCCCACTACCACCATCCATGGCACCTTTGTCGATCCGAGTGCCTTCGACAATTGGATCGACCACCAGCGCTTGCCGCCCGGGGTGGCAATGTGAGTCGGGTGATCAGTTAGTCGAATGTGATGGGTGTTTGGGACCATTTCACATAACTTGGCTTCTTGGGGCAACCATGTTCACTTCGGTTGATGACTTTCGATCGACTTTTGCTTTCCACATCCGCGAAGATCATCAGTGGAGTTGACATGCGGATATTCTTCCTCCTTGTCCTCTTTGTCTCGGCCTTTTACGGCTCCTTCTCCTTGTCCTTAGACTGTTTTCCTGGCTTCTTTGGATCGAGAAGTCGACCTTTGGCGAGTGGTGTGCTTGGGTAAATGATGTTGCCCTCTTCATATTTCTTCGTGTGAATATGGCATGGCATATCCATCACGTCATTGCCTTCCTTATCTTTTACTTTCTTAGGATTCGAGGATCCTTTTGGCTTCCCCTTAAACTTCCCACGAGTTCTGGCGGGGCCTCTCCGAGAGCTCTTGGCTCGACTTTGCGCTTACGCTTCGATTGGAATTTCCCTTCTCCGGTGACTTGGCTTGTACTTGCAGCTTGAGTCGGTCTTCTTCCTCGCCATTGGCGTGTTGCTAGCAATCTCCATCATTCGGCTCGGGGTCATGTCCCGGTTCGACCAAACTTGAGACTCAATTCTCTTTTTTGGCGCCATCTTTGAAGGCGCAAAGCGCTGATAGTCGAGACACATTTTCCACAGTATGGTGCAAGGTAATCCACCTCTGAATGTACTCTCGGAGAGTTTCATTGGTTTTACGCACACAACTTGCAGCTCTGTCAAACCAGCCGGTCGCTTGCAAGTCCCTTCAAAAGTCTGACGAACACTGGGACAAATCTTCCCAAGTATATATCTTTGCTTGGAGGTGGCCAGTTCAACCATGCTCTGGCAGAACCTTCCAACATGAGGGCAAATGCTTCATGGCCACCTCGTCATTCCACCCCGATCTGAACAGCCACTCGGTAATCTTCAAGCCAAGTTTGGGGCTTGGATTCCCCGATGAACTTGCTGACTCCTGTTGCCAACCTGAAATTGGGGAATTCTGCGGCTCGATAGCCACCTAAAACATTCCGGACCGAGATGTGCACTTTCATTGCTGGTGGGTGCATCTCTCTGGTCCACCTCGATGGGCTCTGTTCGGTCGACCAAGCCTTGCCGCGATAATGGATCGTAGCGTCAAAGCACAGGTTCCACAGGGTCGTTGGAACTCTTACCCCATCTTGGCGAAGTCTGTCATCTTGCCGCCGAGGCGTATGACCCTTCCCTCGGAGGAAAGGGGCACTCGGCCTTTGTCATCTCGGTCGAATCGGTCTGTCTTGCTCTTCTTTGGTTGTCGCGCCCTTCTCGCCCGTGGAGGCGATCTGGGGCTGTGAGCCGTCTGGGCGAGTATTCGCGGCTGACGGATCATTGTGAATCTGATTCTTGGCGATTGCGACACGGCCGAGTTACGGTCTCCTGCTGCTCGGAGTAAATCTACGATCTGCAAGCCTCTCCCGACTTCCGATGGGGCGGCTGGATAGACTACGCTATCTGAGTTACGGTGCTAAATTCTGAATTGGCGTCGCGGTATACAGAGTCGGTGGGAAGAGTCGGCGTCGGCGGCTTCGAGGATTCGTTGCCTTGCAGCCTCGTCGAGTGCTCGTGAAGATTCTCAAGCGGCGCGTTCACCACATTGGCTAAGCGTGCTTCCTCAAAGCGCGAGCCTCGGGGTTTCTCCGCGATGGGAGTATCACGGGGCATCCATGTTCTGGGTGAAGCTCTTCTCTCTGTAGAGTCGAGTGTCTCGGGCTAGTACTCTTCGTGCTCTTGCAGGGTCTCCTCCTCCGGCGGCTCCACCGCCGTGGTAGCGCAGGGAGGACTGCGAGGCCGTCGACCATGAGAATCTCCACATTTGGATCCTTGCTATCACACTCGGATCACGATCTCTCGAACCGGTCGGCGGATCGAGCAGTAGTGAGGGAATCGTCGGGCTCAATGGCGCGACACTGGCGATGGCTGTCTGGCGAGCCACCGCGTGCTTCACCCACCGCTGGAGTCTCGACCGACCAGGCGCTTCTTGCTGGTGGGAAGCGGGTGGGTGACCACCAAAGAGTCGATCGTCTGGGGTCGATGGTTGTCGCATGAGCGCGCCGCGAACACCTGCAGCGAAAGTCGTCGCCCAGCAGACGGGGCGCCTCGATGTCAAGTGGAGCCTCCACGGAGCCACAGGAGTCGTCGGCGACAAAGGTGAGAGCACCGAGGCGGATCTCGCGCCCTCACCAAAACTCCAGCAATCATCATGATGAAGGTACTCAAAATCTGCAACTCCTCCACAAATCGCTAAAACACACGCCCCCACGGTGGGCGCCAAGCTGTCGTGGTTCTAAGTCGTGATAGAATAGGGGTAGTAGAGTAAGGAGGCGATGTCCTAGCTATGGAGTAGTTGTGAAGACAAGCGATGTCTGAGTTCAGGCCCTTCTCGGAAGAAGTAACAACCCTCGTCTCGGGCCACGAGGCGGTCAGTGGATTATGAATGTGGGTATTACAAGAGTGCGAACCCCTCTATACGTGGAGGGTGGCTTATATAAGTCTTGGGACCCCACCCAGCCCACATAATGGAGAGGTTAAAGTACATTAAGCACAGGGCGTTCTTGTAACGCCCTCATAAAACGCCTAACTATCATTAAGTCTATTCAACAGCAAGCCGTTCGTTGCGAGTGCCTCTTGACCTTACGGTGGTGAGTGTGTCTTCATGGTCGAGTGAGTCTTCCATGGTCGAGTCCTTCCGGTCGGTCAGTGGATTCCTCTTTAGTCATTTGGAAGATGATCTCTTCTAAGAGTGTCCTTGGGTAGGGCGTTTAGGTCAGGCCTATGACCCTACCTAGGTACATGAATACATCGGCGCCCCCTCCTAGTCCAATTCGGACTAGTCCATGGGGAGGGTGCGGCCACCCATATAGCCCTTTCTCTCTTTTCCCGTATGGCCCAATGAGGCCCAATACGAATTCCCGTAACTCTCGGTACTCCGAAAAATACCGAATCACTCGGAACCTTTTGAACTCGAATATAGTCGTCAATATATCGATCTTTACGTCTCGACCATTTCGAGACTCCTCGTCATGTCCCGATCTCATCCGGGACTCCGAACTCCTTCGGTACATCAAAACTCATAAACTCATAATATAAGCATCATCGAAACCTTAAGCGTGCGGACCCTACGGGTTCGAGAACTATGTAGACATGACCTAGAACTATTCTTGGTCAATAACCAATAAGCGGACCTGGATGCCCATATTGGCTCCTACATATTCTCTGAATATCTTTATCGGTCAAACCGCATAACAACATCGTTGTTCCTTTGTCATCGGTATGTTACTTGCGAGATTGATCGTCGGTATCCAATACCTAGTTCAATCTCGTTACGGCAAGTCTCTTTACTCATTCCGTGTCGTCATCTCATAACTAACTCATTAGTTACATGCTTGCAAGGCTTAGGTGATGAGCATTACCGAGAGGGCGAGAGATACCTCTCCAGAGCAATCGGATTGACAAAACCTAATCTCGAAATCGCCAACTCAACATGTACCTTTGGAGACACACTGTAGTACTCCTTTATAATCACCCGATTACGTTGTGACGTTTGGTAGTACCCAAAGTGTTCCTCACAGTAGCAGGAGCTGCATAATCTCATAGTTATAGGAACATGTATAAGTCATGAAGAAAGCAATAGCAACATACTAAGCGATCAAGTGCTAGGCTAACGGAATGGGTCAAGTCAATCACATCATTCTCCTAATGATGTGATCCGTTAATCAAATGACAACTCTTTTGTCCATGGCTAGGAAACATAACCATCTCGATAAATGAGCTAGTCAAGTAGAGGCATACTAGTGACAATATGTTTGTCTATGTATTCACACATGTATTATGTTTCCGGTTAATACAATTCTAGCATGAATAATAAACATTTATCATGAAATAAGGAAATAAATAATAACTTTATTATTGCCTCTAGGGCATATTTCCTTGAGTCTCCCACTTGCACTAAGTCAATAATCTAGTTCACATCGCCATGTGATTTAACACCAATATTCATATCGTATATGATTAACACCCATAGTTCACATCATCATGTGACCAACATCCAAAGGGTTTACTAGAGTCAATAATCTAGTTCACATCGCTATGTGATTAACACCCAAAAGAGTACTAAGGTGTGATCATGTTTTGCTCATGAGAGAAGCTTAGTTAGCAGGTCTGTCACATCGAGCCGTTATGTATTTTACAAATATTTTATGTCCACAATGCTCTTGGAGCTACTCTAGCTAATTGCTCCCACTTTCAATATGTATCTGATTGAGACTTAGAGTCATACGGATCGGTGTAAAGTTTGCACTTGATGTAACTTTTACAACAAACTCTTTTATCACCTCCATAATCGAGAAACATCTCCTTAGTCCTCACTAAGGATATTTTTGACCAATGTCGATGATCTACTCCTAGATCACTATTGTACCTCCATTGCCAAATTAGAGCGGGGGTATACAATAGAGTGCGGTACATGGCATAGCATACTTTATAGAACCTATGGTGATGCATAGGGAATGACTTTTCATTCTCCTTCTATTTTACTGCTTTGTGGTCGGGATTTGAGTCTTCTTGAATTTCATACCTTTGCAATCTGAGGCAAGAACTCTTTCTTTGGTATTCCATTTTGAACTATTTCAAAATCTTGCCAAGGTATGTACTCATTGAAAATCTTATCAAGCGTCTTGATCTATCTCAATAGATCTTGATGCTCGATATGTAAGTAGCTTTCTTGAGGTCTTTTCTTTTAAAGAACTCCTTTAAAAACTCCTTTATGCTTTGCGAGAAAAATTCTACATCATTTACGATCAACAATATGTCACTCACATATACTAATCGGAAAGGCATAGTGCTCCCACTCACTTTATTGTAAATACGGGCTTCTCAATAGTGCATATAAAACCATATCTTTGATCAACTCATCAAGCGTATATTCTAACTCGAGATGCTTGCACCAGTCCATAGATGGATCATTGGAGTTTGCACATTTTGTTAGCACCTTTAGGATTGACAAAACCTTCGGTTGCATCATATACAACTCTTCTTTAATAAATCCATTAAAGAATGTAGTTTTGACATCCATTTGCGATTTCATAAAATGTGGCAATTGCTAACATGATTCGAGACAGACTTAAGCATCGTCTGAGTGAGAAAATCTCATCGTATTCAACCCCTTGAACTTGTTGAAAACCTTTTGCAACAAGTCGAGCTTAGTGGATAGTAACACTATTATCGATGTCCGTCTTCCTCTTGAAGATCCATTTATTTAACAAAACTTGCGATCATCGAGCAAGTTAATCAAAGTCCATACTTTGTTTTCATACATGGATCATATCTCAGATTTTATGGCCTCAAGCCATTTCGCGAATCTGGGCTCATCATCGCTTCCTCATAGTTCGTAGGTTTATCATGGTCTAGTAACATGACTTTGAGCAGGATTACCGTACCACCTTGGTGCGGACCGTACTCTGGAAGACCTACGAGGTTACTGTAGTAACTTGATCTGAAGTTTCATGATCATCATCATTAGCTTCCTCACTAATTGGTGTAGGAATCACTGGAACTGATTTCGATGATGAACTATTTTCCAAATTGGGAGAAGGTACAAATTACCTTATCAAGCTCTACTTTCCTCCCACTCACTTCTTTCGAGAGAAACTCCTTCTCTAGAAAGGATCCATTTTAACAACGAATAACTTGCCTTGGATCTGTGATAGAAGGTGTACCCAATAGTTACCTTTGGGTATTCTATGAAGCGCACTTCTCCGATTTGGGTTTGAGCTTATCGGGATGAAATTTTTCACATAAGCATCGACTTATCGGGATGAAACTTTTTCACATAAGCATCGTAGCCCCAAACTTTAAGAAAGCGACAACTTGGGTTTCTTGCTAAACCACAGTTCATATGGTGTCGTCTCAGCGGATTTAGATGGTGCCCTTTTGGCGTGAATGCAGTTGTCTCTAATGCATAACCCCAAAAGCGACAATGGTAAATCAATAAGAGACATCATAGGTGCACCATATCCAATAAAGTGTAATTCGATGTTCGGACACACCATAACATTGTGGTGTTCGGTGGCGTGAAGCGTGAAACTATTCCACATTGTTTTATATGAAGGCCAAACTTCGTAACTCAAATATCCGTCTCATGATCGGATCGCGAAACTTTTATTTTCTTGTTACGATGATTTTCCACTTCACTCTGAAATTCTTTGAACCTTTCAACTATCCGGACTTATGTTTCATCAAGTAGATATACCCATATCTGCTCAAATCATCTTGTGAAGGTCGGAAAATAGCGATACTTGCCACGAGCATCAACACTCATTGGATCGCATACATCGGTATGTATTATTTCCAATAAGTTAGTAGCTCGTTCCATTGTTCGAAGAGCGGAGTTTTAGTCATCTTGCCCAAAAGGCGCGGTTAGCAAGCATCAAATGATTCATAACCAAGTGATTCGAAAATCCATCTTTATGGAGTTTCTTCATGCGCTTTACACCGATATGACCTAAGCGGCGATTGCCACAAATAAGTTGCACTATCTTATTAACTTTGCATCTTTTGGCTTCCATATTACGAATATGTGTATCACACGATCGAGATCAACAAACCATTTTCATTGGGTGTATGACCATAGAAGGTTTTATTCATGTGAACGAAACAACAATTATTCTTCAACTTACATGAATAACCGTATTGCAATAAACATGATCAAATCATATTCATGCTCAGCGCAAACACCAAATAACACTTATTTAGGTTTAACACTAATCCGAAAGTATAGAGGTGTGCGATGATGATCATATCAATCTTGGAACTATTTCCAACATACATCGTCACTTCACCCTTAACTAGTCTCTGTTTTTGATACGCAACTCC